>WAAB01003655.1:1659-24514 GCA_013389865.1 Piaya cayana | reverse complement strand
AACTTCTTTTCCAGGCTGGGAACAGGGAAAGGCTGACAAGTTCCCCGCTGCCAGGCTCCCGTTTCTGTATTTCTGTATTCCTGTGAAGCACAGCGAGGCTGCAGAAGGGGACGAGCGGCCTCAGGAGGGCTGCTGGCTCCTTAGCCAGCCAGGCGATGAACCTCGCCCCCGTGCCCACCCCCCAGCTCAGCTCCAAAGGCTCCAGCCCCACACCAGATTGTCAGTGGTGCGAGGAGCTGAAGGAGCTTTCACGCCGAGTTCAATGCCCTCGCAGCCAACCTACTTCTTCTCCAGCTGCCGTTCTGCACGCCGAGCACACCCGTCAGGGACCAGCCGCCTCTTCCTTCCTGCTCCAGCCTGGCTACGGCCTCATTTCCAACACAAATAACTCCCTGAAGAAAGAGATGGCTCCAATCTGGACAAAAAGCCCATTAGCAAGTCCGAGCGCAGTGGCTTTGCTCCTTTCAGCAGCTCTCCCTTCCCACTCCCCGTGCCCAGCTCAGCAGGACTGTCCATCAGCATTTTCCCCTCTGCCCATCTCAGTCTGGGCGGCTGCCTAGAGGGCTCCTGGAGAGTTCATTAAATTATTTGTGCATCAGTGAAGCCCCAAACACCCTCAGGACTAACCGAGTTGTTTAGAAAAGCATCACAGGGTTTACTGCTAGGATATCACTGCATTAATGCCACTTCTGAGCAGGACGCTCCAAAAAACCTTCTCATCTCTCCTGTGCTGCTAATTAGACACAACCTTTCTCTTTACTAACGTGAACCTCGTTATAATATTGTGAGCCTTGTGTTTCCAGAAGCTTTGTGTTTTTCACGTTTGCACCAACTGCTTATGAAAACGGCTTCACAGAATTGACTCCTCGCTCTCTAAAGAGCTTTCACGGGGCGTTTTGATAGACACAAGGATGCTGCAGTCTCTTTTCTCCACCCCTACAAGCAAGTTCCAGGCACTCCTAGTGCCAAACCCCAATCTACTTATGTCAAGATGACACCTGGAGAAGCAGAGAAAAGGAAACGCAAAAATAAAGAGCAGACACACATCTCAAGCAGCAGCCGCTGCGTCAACCAACCATTAACCTTTGGATTTCTCCTTCTGAGCCTCAAAAAATAAATTAAATCTTTTCCTTGTGTCTAAAACTGGAAGCTATAACTGTACCTTTCAAGACGCCTTCAGGACACAGACACCTGTAAAATGAAGGGCAGGCAGGGCTGAAAGCACCAATTTCTACAAAATTTAGGTGGCAATTTAGAAAGACAGACTGGAATGCGAGCCCTGCGGTTAAATTTAAACTTGTAAAAGACACAAACGGACGTTCTGGCATCTTCCTGAGGCTGAAGGCAGCCTGTGCTCCTCTTGCTGCAGAAGCTTTGAGGAGACTTCAACCAGGATCCCCCGACACTCTACACGAGTGCAGAGAGAGTCGTGAACCAACGCAGAGTTTCAGGTAGATTTTGGTTTGAAAGATGAACAGCTCTGACAAACAGCACCAGCTCAAGGAGCAGGGACCAACTGAACCCAAAGTTAAATCAGAAATGGAACCAGGAGAAACTTTAGTCCTAGGAGTCCTCAATGTGCAATACTGATATACAGACACAGCTTCAGTTATTTTTCTAGCTGGGAAAGATTTTCTGTTCAGACATAAGTGGGTAAATGTTGAACTTCTTTGGCTTTCTTACCCCTTTGCATGTAGTTGTTAAAATCACAGAATCACCAGGTTGGAAAAGGCCTCCAGGATCATCGAGTCCAACCATGGGACTGACAAAAATGCTGAATCCTACAAATAATGGTTGGACTCAATGATCTGGTGGGTATCTTCCAACCTGGTGATTCTATGATTCTGTGAAATAAGCCCTGGAATCTAAATTCACGCTAACGCACAAACTAACAGCATGTGCTGCAGAGCAGCTCTTCCAGCCGTTCTTGATTCAAGAGGGGTTGATGGCAAAAGGAGCCTTCGATAATGCTTTTTTCATCTCCTCCCTCCCCTGTGCTACAAAATCAGAGGGGGTAGAAAAAAAGAGCTGTCACTACAGCTTTGGGCGTTTTTGTCTTTCATTACATCCTGATTATTTGCACTGCATCGATTAATGCAACGTTAACAATCTTTATCTAATCTCTTCCTAAGGGATAAAGCCACCCTTTGGGGTAGAACGCTCGAGGAATTGAAATTATCAAGGTTTTCTCTCTCCCCGCAGCAGCAGCACCAGGCACACAGGCTGCAGCGAGACGCGAGGCTGCCTTTTCGCCGTGGCAGCCCGGCAAGCAGGGGAATCCACACGTGAATCTCAAAGAAAGCATCGAACTTGTTCTTAAAATGAAAAAACAGAACAAATTCCCACTCGAATTGTTTAGCACTGGGATAAAAGCAGGGCAGGCACAGGCGGGTCATTGCTAAATCATCACTTGGCTCCTCTGCTTTTTCTTCAAATCCAGCCTAGGCTGTTAGATATTAAACCTGCTTGGAGGCTTCATTGGAACAGCCTTCCTGGTTCCTGCAGCGCTGGCCTAGCTGCTCCCACCACCAACATTAATCGGTGTCTCCACCAGTGGCCAGCGAGGCCCAGGGGCGCGTTGCTCCAAGGCAATAACAGAGCTCAGCCATGGAGTGCGGGTTCCCACCCCTCCTGCCTGTGACACCTAATCCTTTCACCCAAGCACAGCTCCAGGCTGGGAAGAGAACAGATTCAGAGCAACCCTGAAGAGAACGACTTGGGGTGCTGGCACTCAGTAGGACCCTACAACCTGAGGTCAGTAAACGAGACACCCCACTATTAATTCTCTAATTACACATGCGCTCTGCAAAAGTCAACTGCCCTTGCTCATAAATGTTAATGGAGATACAGCAGACAACTGAAACAGCAGAGCAGTTGGCCAGTGCACTTCTCATCCAAAGATATCCCCTTGCACACATGAGGTTTGCACAAAAGGCTCCACCCTGGGCAGCTTCCTCCAGTGCTTCACCAAGCTTTTGGTTTTCCTGCTATCCAGTCTAAACCTCCCTGAGGCCATTCCCTCTCGTCCCATCTCTTGTGACGTAGAAGACACCAGCACCCACCTTGCCACAAGCTCCTTTCAGGAGGTTTCACCTAGTTCTTGGGAATCTAACTGGAGAGACTCTGGTCAGCGTCATATCAAACGCTCATTCCTGGAATCCACCACCTGTAGGAACTTGACTCATCTTCAGAAATCAAACAAACCTCTAAAACCTTCAGGAACCACGTCTGTATGATTTCTCTAGTGCTTCCAATCACTGCTATACATGTTTTCACACTCATGCTCATGCAAGCTGGCATTTTCAAGCAAGGGTGTATATTTCTAAGTCACCAGTCAGTAGGTTGCTCAGTGGTTGATGGTTTATGGTGCATCAGGCACAAAGATCCTTGGAATTCCTTACTGCGTACAGCATGGTTGTGACAGGGAACAGTATGAGTGAATGGAAACAAAACCACGTAGCATTCACCAGAGGCTGGAAATGCAAAGGAAGAGAAAAGTAAGTTGCTCTCTCTAGACTTCTTGTGCTTATTCTGTCTGAAAGTATATTCTAATGCCAAGTAAACTATCACACAGGAAAGAAATAAACCGGAAAAAGGGGAATTCAACAGATGGAGGCTCCACAAGCCTCAGCACAGCAGAACTGCAATTGGTGTTGCAGTTCTCATGGATTCATTCTGCTCCGTGCCGTAGCTCAGCCACGCGGGGTGCCAGCGCCACAAAGGCAGCTGACATGGAAGAGCGTTATAATAAAATGAAGAGCAGTTCCTTCGCTTTCCTAAAGCGCTTTCCTCTCCTGCACTGTGTTGGCTGCCTCATGACTACACATGGAAAAGGAAGAGGAGGACGATCCCAAGAGCATTTGGGAGTCTAATGTCTTGGCTAAAGCAGCCCCGTGCTGAGGACCACACTGGGGTTGTAAAAAATGAGATGCAGCAAAAGCCCTGCTGAACGAAAATCACACCAGGAATTTCAATCCTTTTCATCCTTCCAAGCTGAAACATTCTTCCGTTTCCCTCTCTCGAGACACTGTCCTTTCCTCCCCAGCTCCCTGCAGCAGTGTCTGCTCGTGCTACACTGCACTGCTGGCTCGCTTCCACAAGTCAGCGTGCCTGGAAGAGACACGTCTGGGCTGGAGAAAAGGGGAGGAGGGAGCAAGAAAGCTCAATAGAGAAAAGGGACTCGGAAGACCTTTCTGGCCTAAAGTCACCTGCCTGATTCCAAGTACCGGTAGCACCATGGAAACAGCTGCCCCGTGGAAGTGTTAATGACTTCCGAGGTGATGATTTCACAGAAGCTGCGTGCCATCCAGTATCGTTGCCCTAGACGTGACACATGAGGGAATGAGGAGAACACACCCACAAAAAGACACGTTAGCGGGGAAGCAGATTGTGAGAGCAGTGCAGCTGCTGGCCTCGCGGCAGAGCCGATACATCACCACGCGGCACAGCCCATCCCATGGCTTTGTCCTTTCGTTGAGAGCCGCCCAGCTGCTGGACGTACTGTGAACAGGTACAAACAAACAAATACCTGCCATAAGACAATGAGACAAAGAGATTTCAATCCCAGGATCAAGAGGGAATGGCCTCAAGCTCCACCAGGGGAGGGTCAGACTGGACATAAGGAAAATATTTTTCCCAGAAAGGTTGACTGGGCAGTGTCAGAGGCTGCCCGGGGAGGGCGTTGATTCACCTTCCCTGGAGGGGTTTAAGGGACGGGTGGACGAGGTGCTGAGGGACATGGGTTAGTGATTGGTGGGAATGGTTGGACTCCATGATCCGGTGGGTCTCTTCCAACCTGGTGATTCTATGATCCTACGAAAAGGCCTTTGTCATTGCCTGTTGCAAAGTCCAATGGGACGTCCAATCGACAGTCATAGAATCATAGAATAGTTTGGGTTGGAAGGAACCTTAGAGATCATCTAGTTCCACCCCCCTGACATGTCCCAGGCACACTCCCCTTTGCCCCTCTCCAAACACCATTGCCATAGATTCCCTTATTATCGATCAGCTGTTGTGTTCACTGTGTTTATTATTTCCTGCACCTTTAGCTCAGCCATCCCATCTCCAGGGTTTTATTAGCTGGGTAAGGTCTGCGCAGAATTCCAACACGTGAAAGAAAACAGACGGCACAGGCACAAGCCCGTGCCCCAACCCCAGCCTCCCGTCTCTCCCACGATCCCCTAATATGGACTCAGTGCCGCTCGGGATGCGGGTTTAACAACGCCAGGCGATGTTTGGATTTTTCCAGATCCATTAATATTCTTTTACACAGCTGAGCTGTCAAAGCCCTGCCACTTAAAACTGACAACAGCAAACAAACCCTCTCGGGGTTATTTTCCACCCAGGTTGCTTGTTGCAACCACTGCCCTCGCCTCGAAGCACCTGTAAAAGGGACCCTGCAGCAGTTTAAACACTCAAATTTCTGATCCAGGCTGGGCAATGAGGAAAGTTGTGCAAAACAAAGCGAAGAAAAAGAAACGAGAGCCACATAATTCTCAGTCTTCTACTTCTGCCTGTTTCTCCTCTCTGTTGGAGAGCTGCGTGTCTCCCACTCTGGTTTGACTTTGTAGCATCGTATTGACTCCTTTGCTCCTGTTATTCTGTACCTTTCACTTTTACGTGAAAACCATTTACAGAAAGAGGGAATCAACAACCTCGCACAGCCCTCACCATCCTTTACTGTGGCTTCGTCATTTGCTTTGCTCCAACTCAGCCTCATTTTCTAGGAGGACTGGAAGTAGTAAGGAATAAAGGAATTGAATAAAAGACATTCTAACTTAATGCCCACTCAATCAAAACGGGGTATTATCCTTATTACACAAAATTGTGCCACTAAACTGCTTTTAAAAACAGGGATGGGGCAGCAACAACTTCCCTGGGCAACCTGGGCCGGGGCCTCCCCACCCTCAGCGTTTAGGATTTCTTCTTAATTCCTAACCTAATTGTAAATCCTAATGTCTAACCTAAACCCTTACAATTTAAAGCCACCCTCCCTCATCCTATCACTCCAGGCCCTTTGGGAAATGTCCCTCCTTAGCTTTCCTGGAGTTCCTTTCAGTGCTGGAAGCTGCTCTAAGGTCTCCTCGGAGCTTCTCTTCTCCAGGCTGAACAACCCCAACTCTCCCAGCCTGGCCTCGTACAGGAGGTTCTCCAGCCCTCGGATCATCTCCGCAGCCTCCTCTGGACTCGCTCCACCAGCTCCCTGTCCTTCTCCAAGCCTCTCCCTGGAGCCCTCAAATCAAACACAAGAAGCAGAGAAACTTGAGCACGTTCCTCATCTAACCATGTTTTCCTCCTCACAGATTTGGCAGGTTTTAAGCTGAAAAGTATAAACCTGGGTAGATCTACAGGAAAACGTCAAGTTGAACTTGGATCGCAGACCTCATGGGACCCGGTGTGAAACCTCAGTCCCGATCCCAGACGCGGTGTGGTGAGTTGGAGCTGCGCACGCAGCAACTCATCTATTCTAGCACCACTTTTCCCGACATCCACGATTTATATTCCACGTGGAAGCCCGAGGATTTCCTGCAAACAGCAAGGATTGCTCACAGCCACTGAGAAAACAAACCCAAGGCCAAACCTGAATCCTTAATTCAAGCCAAACTCCAACAGACTAAGCAGAAAAAAAGGCACAAAGGAACCTAACGTTTTTATTTTGGTTACTCACGCTACACGTTCCAGTTTGTTCTATATTTGTGGTTACTAACAAGCCTCCAGCGGGTTGCAGTTCCCAGTAATTAATGTTTATTTGTTCCTCTTTTCCTAAATAATATAAATTTTGGCTCTCGTGTTCTCGCACAAAGATAAATCCAACCATGCAAAAGGGCAATAAGAAGTATTTCATTTTGAGCTAACGAGCTCTATGATTTCAGTAAAGAGGAGACATGCAAATAATATAACAGAGCTTTGATTCCTATATTATTATTAAAAAAAAAGTTAGGGATCATTAAAAATTAACTAATTAAGGAGTGTATCAACAGTAAAGAAAAAGCAGAGGAAAGACAGAATACACATCAACCTTCAAATTTAAATACTTGTTTGATTTTTAAAGCACTCTTGCCTTTTTCCTCTCTGACATCGGCCTTATTAAATGAAAAATAAGCTACTGAAACCTCCAAATTTAATAGTTTAGGAGAAGATTAATTCCTCTCTGACACACACTTCATCACCTCATCACATTCATAAGTTTCTATTTATTGAATGCTGAATGGATCCAAGAGAAGTGAAAGGGAAGAAATATAAAGATTGTTGTCTCGCAGATTATTTTTCCCTCGTATAATTTTTAATAATAAAATGGAAGTTTTGCTATGGAAGGAAAAATTGGCATTTACTGACGTTTAGCAGTTAAAATATAATCCTTCCCGGGAACGAAGAGCAGGAAAAGGTGGGGGTGGAAGAGAAGGGAATCAACTTCTGCCCTGATTACAGGGAAGAAAAAAAGTTAAATAGCATTGAATAAACTGAGCAAGAGCACAAACCCATGAGTGTTTGCAGATGAGGTTCTCCCAGGCGTGGAGGACGATGTCAGAGGTCCCAGGAATATCGACTTGGGGCTCCCCAGGAATATTCCCTACAAAACAAGCAGCCAACTACAACCCCTGGCTAGTGATTAGTGGTATTGACCTGGAAAGAGAGACCAGCCCTCCTGCTGGCTGCTGGGTGCCAGTCGCTGTCGCCAATACCCACATTGTTCCGTAAGCAGAGGACTCTAGTGACTTCTTTAGGAATCATAGAATCTTAGAATCACCAGGTTGGAAGAGACCCACCGGATCATGGAGTCCAACCGTTCCCATCAATCACTAACCCATGTCCCTCAGCACCTCGTCTAAAACGCTTTATAAACTTAATTAACCCATTAAAAAAAAAACCCAAAGAGGAAAAGCCCCACAAGTTTCACTCTGCGTAGACGTAAGATGAAATCCAAAACATCAGCCAACATTCCTGCGTGATCATGCAACAAAATGCAGAGGGATCTAAAGATTGACTGCGACCCAAAGGTATTTAGATGAAGAACTTGCAGATTTAGATTAAATGTGGTATGAAAGTGTCAATTATCTTGATTAAAGTTAATTTATTTTTTAATTACAGTTTAAGTACTATTGGAAGGCTTGAACAGGCAGCTTAAGACAACTCGATTTCTCAGTAGGGTCTCCACCCTGGAAGAGTCACTCCTCCTTTGAACTGTTTTGGGTTAAGCAGCTGAAGACGAGGAATCTTCACCCTGGTGAACTCTTATAAAAACTCCTGATAGACCAGGGAGCTTTGAAAGACACCATCCTTCAGAGAGGGTGAGGGACCGCTGGGTAACAAGAAGCAATCATAAAACAGAACCTTAATTCATATTAACAAGGTATTAGCAGTGCTAAACTCAACTGACGAGCGTTTGANACTGTTTTGGGTTAAGCAGCTGAAAACGAGGAACCTTCACCCTGGTGAACTCCTATAAAAACTCCTGATCTGGATTCTATGATTCTAATGTTCCTCAGTGATGGAAACCATCCCTGGTGGTGTTTAAAAGGTGGGTAGATGTCATACTTGGGGACATGATCCAGCAATGGACTTAGCAGGGCTGGATCAATGGTCGGACTCAATGATCCTAAAGGTCTTTTCCAACCAAACCCATTCTGCAATTCTAAGCAGTCAGTGTGCTGTGCACANGGTTAGTGATTGATGGGAATGGTTGGACTCGATGATTCGGTGGGTCTCTTCCAACCTGGTTGTTCTGTGATTCTAATGTTCCTCAGTGATGGAAACCATCCCTGGTGGTGTTTAAAAGGTGGGTAGATGTCATACTTGGGGACATGGTCCAGCAATGGACTTCGCAGGGTTGGATCGATGGTCGGACTCGATAATCCTAAAGGTCTTTTCCAACCAAACCCACTCTGTGATTCTAAGCAGTCGGTGTGCCGTGCACGTGAAAAGCTGGTGACTAGCAGCCTTATTAACATCACCCTGCCCTGTCAAGTTGTGCCTGCTTTGATTTGCTCAAGTGCAGGGCAGCGGATCAATTTTAGAAGTCAGAAACAACCATTCTGGTCTTGCACATCCACAAGAAGCAAAGGTGAAGAAATCAGCCCTGGAACACACGTGGCTCGGGCTGTTCAGCACACAGTCCAAAGTCACAACGTGCTGAGTGGGCTCAGATATTCGAGTTTAGAAATTTTACATGAACAAACACGGAGAATCCAATCTCCGCAGGGCCTATGATGCTCAGGATAGATGGGGAAGATGACAAATGAGGAACTCCTCACCCAGCAGTATCGTGGGTGCTTCCCCACCCTGTCCTTGAGTGACTGTCACCCAGCCCTTTCTCACGCCGACTCTATCCAAGCTCAAACCTCTTCCAAACCTGCCCTCATGCGAAACACGCTCCTTTCCTTGCAGGACGCCAGCAAACTCCTGATTTCATTTTTAAACTCTAGTCCTACACAGTTATTAGCTCATATCATCAAAAATCAAGGCTGCCACAGATACCAAGAACCGGTTTGGGGTATTTTGCTTTAACAAAACTTATTATTGCTGCGTTGGATGTTTGATTGAGCCAACACTCGTGAGAACTTGCTCCCTATTTCCCCCGTGAGACTGGGCTTTGGGGCCCAAACACACAAGCCTGCAGTCCTGCTCCCTCCCTCGCACCTCCACAGCCGTGACTCAGACAGCTGAGAGGTGGGAAGGACTCAGAATTAATTGCTCGTGTATAAAGCCTTTGATCAATAATGCATATTGCTGTTTTCTCCTCCTCCCTGCTGCAGTGAGAGGCGAGGTTCTGTAGCTCTCAGGTGTCAGCGGTGACAGACACGTCACCCCGGGCCTGGGCAGTGGCGCTCACCTGCGGAACAGAGGCGTGTCGGGCAATCAGGGCTCCTGGAACGCGACTGGAACTGAAAGTCGCTCTCACACTCTCTCCGCCTCCACGAGGCTTTTAATCACAGCATCTCAGCAACAGGAAAAAGCTATTACAGAGCTGAGAGACTGGAGGAAAATTCCACTTGATCCCCATCCACCAGAACGGAGACTGTTTCTAATTTCATCGACCTTGCCTCATCCACCGCTCTCACTTTGCCCGCCTGCTTTCTGGTGCCGGAAATCCTGCGCGATGCTACTTTAGCTTTCCCAAACAAAGAAAATCAACTCAAAAACCACTCAACTAAATCTGATAAATCTGGAAACAGACCTAATTCCAGAAGACAGAACAGCTATCCAGAGATTTTGCTCCTCGTAAGCATGACTTCTGTACCACCAACTCCAATGCAGAGCCAGCTGCTTATTAAGAAAGCGATAGAAATAAACAGTAAGTCTGGAGCACAAATCTTGTGAGGTGCAGCTGAGGGACAGGAGGGTTTTTTATAGCCTGAGGAAAGGAAGCTGAGAGGAGTCTCATCGCTCTCTGTGGCTCCTGAAAGGAGTTTGGAGTGAGGTGGGTGCTGGTCTCTTCTCCCAAGTAACAAGTGACAGAAGAAGAGGGAATGGCCTCAAGTTACACCAGCAGAGGTTTAGATGGGACATTAGGAAAATTTCTTCGCTGAAAGAGGAGCGAACCCTGGCAGAGGCTGCCCAGGGCAGTGGTGGAGCCTCCATCCCTGGAGGGGTTCCGAAAGCATGGAGACTCGGCACTTGGGGACACGGCTCAGCAGGCACAGCGGGGCTGGGCTGGTGGTTGGACTGGAAGAGCTGGGAGGGCTTTTCCAGCCTCAACGATTCCATGAGAGGAGGTTTCACCAACATTACACTGTTTGCACTCCCACGGGCCAAGTCTGGTAGAAGTGCTTTCCTGCCCTGCCCTTCCCAGGAGGGTTAAAAAAATGGATCTAAATACCAATGGCCTCTGCGAAAAGCCTGTTTTCCTTTTATTTACACCCTAGTTCAAACAAGAACAACTTACCCAGGAAGACACACCCTTCCACGAAACTCTTGCGCAAGCAATGGGCATTACCCAGCGCCACAGCCAGCTGGGGAGCGAGAGCAACTCCCTCTCCTTGGACAGGGCATCCTACACCTGCCGCAGCCGCACGCCCAACCCAAACCAAGCAACAAGACGCCTTTTGCAGCTCAAAGCTTCACTACTTACCCCGACAGCTTTGTAATTACAAGTTGTAACTGCAGGACCTAGAAGACCACAGCTAAATGTATGGGAAATACAAGGTTTTTCTTCATGTTTGCAATACTTGGAGACACGGATTTTGTCTCGAGATCCTTATGGCATTGCTACCACCCAGCTCCTGAGGTGAAGTTCACAGGTTAATTATGCATTAGAAAATACTTTTAAACAACGCTCTTCTCCCAGGTCAAGAGTAGGGAGGCTTCATTCCCACCTCAGCAGGTGAGTGTGTCAGAAAACCTATCCCAGCAGGTTTGATGGGAGCAGGTATCACGTCACTGGGAGAGGTGAAAGGACTGATCGCTCTCCATGTTATCACAGAATCACCAGGTTGGAAGAGACCCACCAGATCATCGAGTCCAACCATTCCCATCAATCACTAACTCATGCCCCTCAGCACCTCCGCCACCCGGCCCTTAAATCCCTTCAGGGAAGGGGACTTAACCCCCTCCCTGGGCAGCCTCTGACACTGCCCAATGACCCTTTCTGGGAAAAACTTCCTCCTGATGTCCAGCCTGACCCTCCCCTGGCAGAGCTTGAGGCCATTCCCTCTCGTCCTGTCCCCTGTCACTTGGGAGAAGCCGCCAGCCCCCTCCTCTCATTCATCACCAGACACTGAATGTGGGTCAGAGAGAGCAGTGCTCGACTCTCCTTCTCCACCAACGTTCCCCTACAGGTTCTGTGCGCACACAAGGGCTGTTTAGTTCACAGAAGGATGTAAAAGCAGCTGCCAGAGCAGCGCCCTCGCCAACAGAGGCCTTGAGAGAGCAGGAAGGGTCTGAGCACCAAGGACCCATCGAGCCTCATCACCCTCCCGAGTGTCAAATTTTGACTGTGAATTGATTGGAAAGGGAAGAGCAGAAGGAAATGAAAGGCTTTTCCTCTCCACAAAGACAATGGGGACGTTGTACCGTAGTGTGGCTGCGGCGAGGGCCTGGGCCACAAGACACAGCCCCCTCCCCTCCCCACCTTCCAGCGCTGACATCTTTGGTGCTAACGGCTCCGTTGCTGTGGAAACGGCGCCGCTTCTCACAAAGCCACATTGACTAAAAGCAACATGTGGGAAAAATGGAACAAGGCCTTGGGAGAAATGAATCCTTACAAGAAAAATACGTATATATGGTTTTGGTTAAAAGTGAAGCAAATAGAGAGCAGCATCCCTCATCATTAGGTGAGGAGAACACCAGGCAGCACCAAACCCCAGGCCTCAGTAANGCCTGAACCAACCCTGGTGGAGCTTGAGGTCATTCCCTCTCGTCCTGTCCCCTGTCCCTTGGCAGAAGAGCCCAGCTCCCTCCTCTCCACAACCTCCTCTCAGGCACTTGCAGAGAGCAATGAGCTCTCCCCTCAGCCTCCTCTTCTCCAGGATAAACACCCCCAGCTCTCTCAGTCGCTCCTCTTCTTCTCCAGCCCCTTCCCCAGCTTAGTCGCTCTCCTCTGGACTCACTCCAGATGAGGTTTTAAGGCCTCTTTGTCCCTGAAATACACGGTAGAGCAGATGCTAAGGTGGACGCAGGCATCCCACATAGAACTCAGCTGTGTGAGGTGGCTGCTCCCCATCCAGTTTTTAATTGCCCTCCTTGGAAAACAAAAATAACCCCCAGTTCCCCGCAGTGTAACAGAACCCAGCTGTGGTCACGGCTCGGTGCCTTCCCAAGTCTCCCAGCTGATTCACACCTAGGCAAAGCGCTCGCCCCGGCCAAACCCTCACCGCACGAGGCAGCTCAGTGGATGAAGAGCATGACTCACCCCCTGCCGCTTCCAAACGGTTTCTGTATTCCAGAAGCGCCGTCCAAAAACACAAACAAAAGGGGGGGGAAAAAAGGGTTTTCTGAGCTCTCCCCTTACAACAGGTTTAATAAATCTGTCCTCAGCCCTGGCTGACTCGGAGCCCAGGAGCTGCCGTAGGGCCTGAGGCTCGGAACGCCAGCGGGCTTGAGTATCCAAGAAAAAGGAAATAATCCTGGGAAAAAGCCCATGGAGAAGAGCCAGAGTTGGAACTGGCAAGACTTAAAGATCTGTGAATGGTGCAAGTTTAATAAGATTGGCTCAGATCACGCATAAAGGTGGCACGTTCAGTGGGGTTTGTCTGGGCTCTTCTAAGGAAATTCAGCCAGCAAACTTTTCCAGAGGGAAAAATTAGTTTTACACACATTTAATATTTGCTTTTTTCCCCTTCAAACAGGCCAGGAAAGCTCCAGCGCGCAGTGCCCTGTATTCCAACGCTACAGGAACCAGGAGGCATGCGTGATTTACATGCTGAGCAAGAATTCTCTCTCTTTTCAATGCCCGGAACATTATAGCTTAATCCCATTTACGGAGCTTTGAATCATCTTAAATCCGTAAGAAGTCTGTGTAAAATACCACAATCCACGCAGTTTAAAGGCTCTAATCCAGACCGAGCACCCATCAGCTCTCACTGGTGGCGACGGGAAGCGGTTCTCACGGTTTCCCAATTAACTAATTGGGCATCCGCTCTCCCCCTTCCAAACCAACCCCGGCTCTGCCACATTCCTTCCCACGGAGGTCGCCACCGTTTCTTACAGCGCGAGAGCCACAACGCAAGCAGTTCAAACAACTCCCCCGTGCCCAGGGAAATGAGGATATTCCACGCAATCCTCTAGTCTGGTGTTCTCAAGGCCTGTTTAACATGGGAAAATTCCATAGCAAGGGAATGCATGAGCACCAGAATGAAATGGGAGCATTGTCAGTGTCGGGCAAATATTAACTGCAAAAACACAGAACCACAGAATAAATCAGGTTGGAAGGGACCTTAAAGATGATGCAGTTCCAACCCCTTTATCATAGAATCATAGAATCACCAGGTTGGAAGAGACCCACCGGATCATCGAGTCCAACCATTCCCATCAATCACTAACCCATGTCCCTCAGCACCTCGTCCACCCGCACCTTGAACCCCTCCAGGGAAGGCGAGAATGACGGGTNATTCTATGATTCTATGAATTCTTACTTAATGTTCCCTCACGCTAAAGGAAAAGCCAGTTATCCATAATGAGGCATCCAGTCAGCATGAATCAGTGAGGTTTTACTTAAGTAAAGTGAGGATTTTTAGTAAAGCAGGATTTAGACTCTAANACTAGATCAGGCTGCCCAAGGTTAAAAAAGACGCATGCAAACCACGATATTCAGGTGTGGTCCTGAATCTTCACAACTTATAAAAGAATTTTTCAGGTTTTTCCAGTCTGGGTATCTCTCTAGATGCTATTGGCACAAGTAGATGAGGCTGAAGTACACCTGTCTTGGAAATGGATTGTAGAATTTCCCAGAAAGGGTCATTGGGCAGTGTCAGAGGCTGCCCAGGGAGGTGGTTGATTCCCCTTCCCTGGAGGGGTTTAAGGGACGGGTGGACGAGGTGCTGAGGGACATGGGTTAGTGATTGGTGGGAATGGTTGGACTCAATGATCCGGTGGGTCTCTTCCAACCTGGTTGTTCCATGATTCTATGATTCTATGAATTCTTACTTAATGTTCCCTCACGCTAAAGGAAAAGCCAGTTATCCATAATGAGGCATCCAGTCAGCATGAATCAGTGAGGTTTTACTTAAGTAAAGTGAGGATTTTTAGTAAAGCAGGATTTAGACTCTAAAGAGCGGAAGGAGAGATGGAGAGGGGGGTCGTCCCACCCAAAGAGGGTGTCAAGTGGCTGATACGCACACGTGCTCTCCCTCCAAGCACCTTCCTCGCAGTTCACACCAGGCTCCCATCAATAACACTTTCTCAGATCTTTGAACCCGGGTGACACACCTTGATCTCCCCACACCTTGATCTCTCTCTCTGCTTTGCTGCCACACCAGTCGGGGTTTAAGCCGTGGCAGCTGCACGCAGGCTGGGAGAGAACACAGAAGGTGCCAAATTGCATCAATATAGTTTTGTTTTTTCAAGACGACTTTATGGTTTATCAAGTTTGCCTTTGTCTTTGCACTTTACAAGCTGCCACTGAGCCTCATCAGAACTTACTGCACTTGGGTTATTATTCTAGACCAAGCCCTTTTTAATTTTTTAATTATTTGCTGTATCTCAAACAAGAAGCCGACCAGTCAAGAACGTCAGATCTTCAAAGCAAACTGATCAAGTCCCTCTTTTTGACTCTGGAAGGTGCCATCCTGGCCCAAATATAAAGTGCTCGAAGACTCGGGTCCTGGATGACTCACTGGTTTAAAAACAATTCTTGCGGCAGTGGAAACGACCCACTTTTTGATCGACTGAGTGTTATTTTGGGTATTTTATGCATATTTATGTAATACTTACCAGGACTGTCACTGAAGGATAGGACTGAAGACCCAGACTCGAGCTCTCTGTATTTTAGGGGCTCCTCCATGCGCTGGGGGCTGCCGTTTAACTGGAACTTTTACGAACTCGCATTTGTTTGAGGTTTTGATCTACAACATGGAGCTGCTGGAGTCGATTACTCATACTCAGCTGTGTTACCGACACTGAATTTACTGTAGCATGAGATCAATCAGTATAAATAGGCTGCAGGAAACGTGGTAGGTGAGAGGGAACTACAAAATCCTTCACTAAAAAGCGCTGCTTCCCTCCAGACACCTCCAATCCCTCCAGTAAAGCAAGAGCTCCTTCATCCTGCACAACCCAAACCAACAACCACACTTAGTCTCCTCAATTCCCACCGCAGCTCCAGCTCAGTACATTATCCTTCCTTATTCTAAAAATGTTCAATTCCTCATCTGGCATCATTTTCTTCTCGTCTAAAAATGCCATCGACAGCATCTAAGATGATTGTCAACATTTCCTATCCCACAATCCATCATCAGCCTAAAATAACCTGCGCTTGCCCCACACGCGTCGCCTTCTCTGCCTTGATCATCATCTTATTTCAGGCCAATGAGATAACTCGCAGCACAAATACTTGGGGCTGGACTGTCTCTCCTGTTTGCGAGCAGCCGCGACCCAACGTCTGGGCATGTGAGCCAAAGCCAGACTAGCCAGCTGGCTTGGGTGGCGTAGAGTTATTTGACATAAGCAGAATCATTAAAAATTGAGTGAGAGTTAGGAACACAGCTCAAGACTAAACGAAGGTGATGCAGAAAGCCCGACCTTCTCCACAGCGACTCCTCTTTGGAAAGCAAGAACATTCTTCATGTAAACCCGCGTGTGGTTTCCAAGAACCACTTTGGGAAAGACTTTTGCAAAATTTCTTTCTCCATTACCTGCTTTCCTTCCTTCTGAGCACAAGGTTACACTGATCATAGAATCACCAGGTTGGAAAAGACCCACTGGATCATCGAGTCCAACCATTCCCATCAAACACTAACCCATGTCCCTCAGCACCTCGTCCACCTGCACCTTAAACCCCTCCAGGGAAGGTGACTCAACCCCCTCCCTGGGCAGCCTCTGCCAGTGCCCAATGACCCTTTCTGGGAAAAATTTTTTCCTAATGTCAAGCCTAAATCTCCCCTGGTGGAGCTTGAGGCCATAATACTCTTAGAGATAACAGCAGAGCCACCTACTCTGTGATTATCATTTATATCATTCAGCAAAAGTTGTTTCAATCTAAAGGGCAAGGAGTTTGTTCATTTTTGTGTTTACTTTTTGCTTTATTTATATTTCAGCTTCATCTGTTTGTCTTCAAATCAGCAAGTCATGTAGGCTCTGTTGTTGGCATCAGCGGCGCAAGGAATTTTCCGTGATGCAGTTCACGGCTGAACTCACTGTTTATTCTAGAGGATGAGGCCTAGGAACCAGCGGGTCCATCTGGTCGAGCATTAAAAGGGGCTGCCCAGGGCAGTGGTGGAGTCTCCATCCCTGGAGGGGTTCGGAAAACGTGCAGACATGGGGGACACGATTTAGGAGTCACGGTGGGGTTGGTCTGGATGAACTTGGAAGTCTTTTCCAACCTCAATGATTCCACGAGTCGTGTACCCAACCTGGAAGCCTCGGAGGCCTTCTCTTCTCTGGGAAAGCAGCCACATCTGTGGGCTGGAGGAGAACGGCCTCCCACTGACCCCCAACACAGTTCTTGGATCCCAAAATATCCACCTGGATCCTGAAGCTGCAGATGCAAAGAAATCCCAGTGCCCCAGAGGAGCAGGTCTCTAGCTCTCTTTTCTCCATCCCAGCTCTGAGACCTTCCTACTGCCTTTCACAAAAATAAAAGTAGGTCACCACACGCATTGAAATATTATTTTGATGCCACTTAGCAAGATTTTGTGCCAAAAAAAAAAACCCAAAAGAAGGGAAGAAGAAATGAGGAACTGTAGGTGGGGTCTTTGTAATGGGAGGCAAGTCCCAGGAGTCCACGTTTATCCTCATAGGTTGTGAATTATTCCGGTCCCCTCCTCTCCCTAAAAAGAGAGACGAGGGTGAAAGAGCAGAGGACGCTCACGCCAACACCAGCGTTAGAGGAGCAGAGGTTAAATTTCAGCCCCAAGAGGTAAAGCAAACGAAAGGGGGCAGGCTGGCAAAGACGAGTAAAAATAGAAGAGTGATCAGACTTCACTCGGTTGCTATTTCTGGATCAGCCACAGAACAAGATCCGAGCGGGTTTTCTATTTGCAAGGCGGAGAGAGACTATAACCCGGTTCCCTTCCAGAAGGCCCCAGTCCCGCACAGCAATTTCGTTGATGCTTCTGCTTTTCTAAATCCCCGCGCTCTCGCTGTTTGCAAACAGCGCTGTCCAGCCAACAAATGTCATTATGCCTCTAAGTGAGTAACCGTATCAGATTTTCTGGAGCGGGGCAGCGGCGCGGGTGGCGTTTCAATCTAACGGGAACAAAGCCCACAGCACATTGTAAAAGCGTGCGGCAAATCACAGTGTCAAGCAGAATAAACGAAGCCACATAAAAAAACCCAAACAACCTACAGCCCCGCAGGATCTCCGAGAGGAGGTCGTGTATTTTCCCCACTCTGAAATGATTAGTGACATTCCAACCACGGACACGGGNTGACTGGTACATGGCTCCAGGGATGAAGGTTTCTGCCTGTGTGAGCCCTTTCCTCTCGAGTCCCTCGGTCAGAATTCCTTCCATTGCGTAATTTCCATGCGGATCCTGGCTGAGCCCCCAGACGAAAGAAAACCTGCAGGCACAGAGCACTGAATGCCATCTGCCAAGTCAGGAGCTGCTTTAACAGGCAAGTTCAGTGCAGAGAGAAACAGACTATAAACTTCAGCAGCAGCAGAGACGGTTTTCCTTACCCAGGAGCAGGTTACACACTCAGCGCCTGAGCTATTATTTTGGTGGGAATGGTTGGACTCGATGATCCGGTGGGTCTCTTCCAACCTGGTGATTCTATGATTCTATTAACCCACAAACACACATCGATCTCAGCGGACGCTGCACAAGCAGCTTCTGTTAAAAAAAATAAATCCACCCAATATCTCTTTTTTTCTGTTCAACTTGCAGTTCACTCTTTACCTGCCAGGCCAGTTGTTTGTTTCTGTGACGGCTACATCAGCCTCCGCTTTCTATTCCTGTCGGTGAATGACAACCCTGCCACCGCACCTAGGGAGGACGAGCAGCCGCGAGGCAGCGACGCCAAAGGCCCTGCTGACCCCACACAGAGAATTCTGCACTAAAGGTGTCTCTGAGCACTCTTTTCACAAGCTTCTCATCCCTTCTCTGTAACCATTTTGACCAGATGGCTCACTCTGAAGTCAGGGATTTGAGTGGCCCAGTTCAAGCTTCATGAGAAACAGCAGGAAAAAAGAGTCTCTGAATATTTTCAGCCTTGCAAATATCTCGGGGGTGGGAAAAGACTCTTCTCTCCCATTAACCAAACACAGTTTTTATCCTTTTTTGGGTAATCTCCTCATTATTCCATTTTTGGCGAGCATGGTGGATTCTCTCTGGGCTGCTGGCAGTTTGACTTAATTGCATATTTAGCTTTTTATTCAGCAGTTAAACTCATAAAGATGAGAAATACCTACGCACACACAGCAAACTGTTATCCATCTCTTAAACTCCCCAGAGTGCTCGTAAACCTCTTAATGCCTCTGCCCCCTTGCAGAAGAGCTCACCTCCCACCGCTGGGGAGGGACGACAAACACAAATAATTTCAGGGATGTATTAGCCGTTACTGACAAAATTCCAGCTTGGGAAGTGTGTGGTGCTTTGGTCCTGAATATAACTTTAAAAACTCAGAAAAATCAGACAACGCGATCCGTGCTAAACAGAAACTGGTAGTAGATGATCTGCTACAGGTTCCTCCTCAGGCAGAGAATCATAGAATCACAGAATCATAGAATCACCAGGTTGGAAGAGACCCATCGGATCATCGAGTCCAGAGGACTCACTTTTGGGTGCAGCAGCTTCACCTCTCAGCTCCCGTTCCCCAACAGTGAGCGCTGAATTAAAAATTTATTATAGAGATGCTATTATCCCTAGGAATGTATGTCCTGTTGCATTCCAGAGCTACAGACTTAGCTCTAGAGCACATCTGTTTCCATTGGATTGCACTCCGGGGTGGCAATTTGGATTTTAACGTGCTTCCAGCCCCTCTGGATGCAAAGCCTTGGAAGTATGAACAGTTTACGATCAGCAGGAAAGCCGCTGAGCTCCTCGGGAACAGCAGAACAGCCTCCACCTTAACTGTTACCCTTCGTCACCGTATGCTAAGTGTGGTAATTAATGCCGTTAGCGCTTCAGAAGGATCTGATTAATGGATCACCTCGCAGCTGTAAAAACCCGACACTCCCCTACGCAGGTGCAGAACTCCAGTACTACCAGTTTGTTTGCCAAAACCTCCAGTTTCCCCAAGGTGTGAGTCAGCTACGCAAATCTTATTATAAAAAACAGTGCAATAAAGAAAACAAGAGTGTCAGAAACGTGTGGATTAATCAGCGAGTTATTGTATTGTAAACTTTTCTAGTTCCTCTGTTAAAAAAAATCTTTGCAATACTCAAAGCTACCCAAAGCACCGAGGTGAGGAGGAGACCTCAGCAGAGCTTCCAGACGACCGCTAGCAGATTTGTCCTGCGCTCACTGAACGCGGAGCACGAGCTTTAAGAAAAGGCAGCGTAACTGAAAGCCCTCTAGACATCCCAACTAATCAGATTAACACCAGCAAGGACTCGGTAACATTCTTAATTGGGACAATTCCTTCAGCTGGTTTTCCTTTTACCACACAGAACCACCCTCCTTCTCCTTTGAGCTTTCAGAGCATCAAGAAAATCTTCAAGTTTAAAAGCCGCAGAGCAAAAGGCAAGCAAGCTCCATGCTCTTTAATGAATGGTTATTGCTCCACTTATTTAAGTGGCACTTATCACCTACATATCGACTAAACTTACTCGCTAATGCTGGTGCAATCAGTGCTTTCCCAGGGAATTCCCTTCTGTAAATGGATTGCAAAAATAAAGAGAAGAAGCGAGTAAACAACTGGAAATGCCTCTAAAAAAAACCTCTTGAAAGGAAGGAAAGACCGATGAACACTGAAACACTTCTCAGTTCAGGCCTATTTCATTGCACAAGATCCAAACCAGTTTCTTCCCCAAGTATTGCACAGTACGCTCATATAAAATCTAACAAGCTTTATCACAGAACAAATCAAACCAGTGTTCTCTCCTCTGCTTCTTTGCCTTTTAAATATGAACACAACAACTTCACAGCCAGTAACATTCTTCTGGAAACTCAGGCAGAATATTCTGGAAAAGACTCAAGTCTGGACCACAAATAGCAGCAAACGTCTCTGTATTCAAACGCTCCGTGCAGCGTGCGCCACACAAACAAGACAAGAAACAGAACCAGTAGCTCTGGCTGCTCGTGAACTCTGGCCTCCAAACCATAAATAAGAGAGAGAATTAGAAGCCTGCTCACCTTCAAAGCACATTTCTGGCCTGTCTCCTTGTTGAAACACTCCAGGACTTTGCCGTTGATTCCCAACCCCAACACCCTCTTGGAGAGTTTGTAGTCGTCCGTAACTGCGTGTTTTTTGATCTCTAGCTTGACGTGGGCTGCTCCTCCAGGCAGGGATTTCACGGTGCTCTTGTTCTCCACGTGGCTCTCTGGCTGGGACTCCTGTTCACCTTCGTGTTGTTCCATATCAGAGAAGAGCCTGAGCCGACAGGGACGCCCAGCAGGATCCCTGCGTGGTGCCTTCAGCGCAGCGTCTCCTTTCAGAGGGTCAAACCTTGTGCCTTCACGCAGTCCATCTGCTCGCCGTTTACTCCTGAGTGAAAACGTAAATGAGAATTAGGAACTGATGGTGACTAATGATCTTAAACCTAATCACGATGCTCTCTTCCTTTCTTAATAAGGTGACACGAAGCTGGAGACACTCAAAGCGGGGGTTCACCCCAGCAAACACATTGTTTAGTGGTCACTCCAGTTCCTATAAACACAGTTCATGGTCAAGAACAACTGTGTGTCCTGCAACAAGTGCCTGTGCAGACTAGAGTCTTATCCAAGCTCTACTACGGGCTAGAGCTCATCTCTGCTTCAAGGAGCTGATAAACCTGCATCAGCAGCTGGTGCCTCAGTGTTTTATGTAGAGATCTCAGAAAGCACCCCCCAACTCTCCAAGTTCATCAAGAGACCCACAAATACCTGGTTCCCAGCTCATAAAGAGCAACATCTGGATTCAAACCCTCAAGGGGCAACACCTGGATCCTACAGTCTCACAGTGGGACACCGGAATGGGGTCCCACACCATAAGGGTCTCTCAGTGGGACACTGGGATGGGGTCCCAGCCCAAGAGGGTCTCACAGGGGGACACTGGAATGGGGTCCCACTCCACGAGGGTCTTACAGGGGGACATGGGGATGGGGTCTCACCCCATGAGGTTCTCACAGTGGGACACCAGGATGGGGTCCCACCCCATAAGGGTCTCACAGGGGGACACTGGGATGGGGTCCCACCCCACGAGGGTCAACAGGATGGGATCCTATCCAAGAAGGGATGGGGTCCCACCCCACCAGGGTCTCACAGCGGGACACCGGGAGGGGGTCCCACCTCACGAGGGTCACAGTGGGACACTGGGATGGGGTCCCACACCACCAGGGTCTCACAGTGGGGCAATGGGATGGGGTCCCACCCCACCAGGGTCTCGCAGTGGGACACTGGGATGGGGTCCCACCCCACCAGGGTCTAAGGGTTCCCCGGAGGGGCTCACACCACCGGAGCTCGGTTACCTGCCTGCGGCGGCGCGGTGAGGCCCCAGCCGACGCTTCCCGGTGCGGAGTCCCGGTAGGCGGGGTCTGAATGAGCCCGCCCCCCCCCCAGCGGGACCCACACCGGCCAGATCCCCCGGGGGAACCGGTAGGTTCCCCCGGGGGATCTGGCCGGTGCGGGTCCCCCGGGTGGGAGGGGGGGGTTGAAGGGGCTGCAGGACGAAGCTGCCTCGGTGGAAATAGGAAGGAGCGTAGCGCTCCCCCGTGTGGCGGCGGCGCGGAATGAATGGGAGGGGGGCGCGGCCGCGTGGGAAAGGGGGCGTGGCCTCACGTGTATATGGAGGGGACGTGGACACGTGGTCATAGTCTCAGCAGGTTGGACCTACTGGATCATTGAGTCCAACCATTCCCATCAATCACTAACCCATGTCCCTCAGCACCTCGTCCACCCGGCCCTTAAACCCCTCCAGGGAAGGTGAATCAACTCCCTCCCTGGGCAGCCTGTTCCAGACCCTGTCCATGAAAAATTATTCCTAATGTCCAGCCTGATCCTCCCCTGGTGGAGCTTGAGGCCATTCCCTCTCGTCCTGTCCCCTGTGCCTTGGCAGAAGAGCCCAGCTCACTCCTCCCCACAACCTCCTCTTGGGCAGTTGTAGAGAGCAATCACAGAATCAC
>WAAB01003653.1:13012-64052 GCA_013389865.1 Piaya cayana | reverse complement strand
GAATTTCTCAAGGGTCTGAGGCTTTTTCAAATCTCTAATCCAGAGCCATCTGAAGACAGAGAGTACTTCAGTTTTACTCTGAGTATAATTGTCTCACTTTCTGGAAATGTGTGACATACTTGTTAATCATATGTCTATGACCTGAAGAATTTCCTCTAGCTCTTAGAGAGATTTGTTCTCAATTTTACTTGAATTCCTTAGTTTTACAAAAAAGTAACATACTGGAACCTCTGAAATGGCTCATGTCAAATTTTTCATCCTTATTTAGTGATCTGTCTTGATTTTATTGGAGAACATACTGTCTTTTGATATTTCTATTCAAGAGAATTGAGTAGAAACTTACCATGGGCATTGCCATTTTGCTTTGGATCTTCCAGATTCCTCTCTGGACAACTTATTATGCTGCCTTCAGGCTGGGAAGACTGTGGCTAACAGGAGGATTTTTCTAGAACAGAATTATTTTGAATGCATCCTCGAGGACAGAATAGGCTTCATATGCAGTACTCTAAACTTTAAGCATGTAGGAGTGGCAGAAGTAGCATGAACCCTGTTAAAAGAGACAAGCATAGTGTGAAGCAAGAACATTTGCCTTGCAATTCCCTTTTCATTTTGCAGAAACTTCCAATTGCAGTTAACAAACACGATCAAAACAGCGAAGTGAGCTCCCCAGATAATGCAAGGCAGCGTCGTGAGGAAGGAAGAAGGGTCAAAAAGTTAAGCTTTGATAGACAAGTATCAAACATCTCGAAAATATTAAAAAGCAGCACTTAATCCTAGCGATTTTTAAAGAATATCCTTACCTGTCAAGATTTTGCGAACTCCAGTTCTCAGAATAATTGATACATAGAAGTCTCCACAGCACCAACAGGAAAAGATGGGCAATAGGAGTTTCCTAGCAAGACATCCTTTTGTTTGAGAACAAAGTAAAAGATTGCACTGGCACAGATTTCCGTGAGCCTACACAATTTTAGGGACTCCAGTTCTAGCAGGGTTACACTTTTTACATACTACAGTCAGATATCTAATTGCAATCCATTGAGGATAAAAGGGGACCTAAGAAACAAATAGATTCATCAAATAAAATTTGTTTACATAAAACCAAAAGTTTTCCTAGGTCATTCAGGGTAAACACAAAGGAGACTGTGTGATACAAGTGCATTACTTGTAACTTGAAGCACTGGAGTAGGTCGCCCAGTGACATCATGGTTGCCCCATCCCTAGAGGTGTTCAAGGCCAGGTTTGATGAGGCTTTGATCAACCTGATCCAGTGGAAGGCATCCTTGACACATGATTTAGTAGCAGAGTTGGTAGTGTTGGATTCATGGTTGGACTTGATGATGTAAAGGGTCTTTTCCAACCTAAATAATCTTTGGCTTCTATGGTACTTCTCAGTATCCCATTAACTTAGACTCTGATTTCTGATTTTTACAGAGAGAGTGGGCAATGAATAGACAGGACAAGAGGGAATGGCCTCTAGCTCCACCAGGGGAGATTCAGGCTGGACATTAGGAAAAAATTCTTCACAGAAAGGATCATTGGGCACTGGTAGAGGCTGCCCAGGGAGGTGGTTGATTCACCTTCCCTGGAGGTGTTTAAGGCACGGGTGGATGAGGTGCTGAGGGACATGGTTTAGTGTTTGATAGGAATGGTTGGACTCCATGATCCGATGGGTCTCTTCCAACCTGATTATTCTATGACTCTTTGATTCTATGACTTAAAGACCACAGACATAGCTGGTGTATAGGTGCTAGGAGTGATGTGAAAGTTTTATAGAAACAATTTGATTGAATTATTTGAGATTCCCATTACAAACTTTAGAAGGGCTATAAGGAAAAACAGCAATTAACTATAAGACAAGGATATTAGAAAAGTCTGCACAATGAGCGCATGAGTTTAAAAATATCTGTTCACAGATAAAAGAGTTCCAGGGAGAGTCATGCTTCTGCCCTGTCCCTCTGCATTTTGATATTTCAGATGTTCCCTTTTTTACCATTGACAATAGGAACAGGAACAGAGAAACTAGCAAAGGATGTGGTTTCCTTGTTCCCCATGCCAGGCTAAAAGCTTCAGATGCCCTTTAAACATACTGAGGAACCCTCTTAAAGCTACTAGTTATATCCATCATCATGCAAACACGCCCTTTCTGAAGGACAGACATGAATTTTGAATATATCACCTCTGTTCCAATCTCCCCTTTATGATTGAATGTGTGTTGAAAAAAAAAGCACAATTCCACCACAAAGCTTATACATCAGTTAGTTTTTAAGCAGTAAATTTAAAGTAGAAATTTGAGTTTGCTGGTAAGAGTTCAGAATTCTGTGATAAATGTCCATGATGAGAATTTTGAGGAATTTTTATTTTTATGACAAGTTACCCAAGTAAATTATTTCCAAGGGCAGTAAAGGAACAGAGAAACACTCTGATTAAACCTTAGCCCATCCAAATCCATAAATTAAAGAGATAAATAAGGTACCTGCCATTAGTCCGGTCTTTAAATAATTTATAACAACTGAGTGCCCACCTATAACAGGGTCATTTTTTGTTGTTGGTTTGGTTTTTTTGCTTAAAGGAGGAATTCTGAACAACCAAGAAACAAGAGAAAGAAAGATAACACACACAACTAAAAGAAACTGCAGTTGTGGGTGTTACTTTTTCTTTATGCTGTATTTGTATTGTGCCAAAGTTGATCATTTTTTAGCACAGCCTAAACATTACTTCAGAGGGATTGTAAATACCAGTCTCTACTATTAGTTACATACAGCACAATGACTAACACCAGTACAGTTTGCTACAACAGGATCATGATCTCTGAATATGAATTTTTTATTAATATACTATTTTAAATCTCCGCATTGTCCCTTTAAATCCCTGAGATGGTTTTCCTGTTCAATACTTATTTTCGGTGTTTGGGGTTTTTTGTTCTGTGATTGATCAGAGTTAGATGAAAGCCTTTGTCTTTCTAGCCTCACGTTATCATTCCAACAGAATGAAGACACAAACCTGCCTCGTGCAGACACTGATAGAGGGCAAAAAACATCTTTCCTCTGTGTGGTTGTTGTAGTGGGCAAGCAGAGCTGCAGCCATAGGGATTATGGGAGCTGGGACTTCTTGCTCTTTAGAGATGCCACAGCCTCTGAAAGGAGTAGAAAACAGCAGAAAATAGCATTAAGGCTGCACTCAACGCTCCCCAGTCAGCTGCCACCAGAATTACGACAGCAAAGAATCATAGAATCAGTTAGGTTGATAAACACCTCTAAAATCATGGAGTCCAATCCTTAATTGAGCACCACCAACTCCACCACTAAGCCACATCCCTAAGCATCTATTTGTCTTTTAAATACCACCAGGAATAGCAACTCCACCACTTCCCTGGGTAGCTTGTTCCAATTCCTGGCAATGCTTTCAGTGAAGAAAACTCCAAACCTCCTCCAGTGCAACTGGAGGCAGTCTCCTCTTGTTCTATCACTTATAACTTGAGAGAAGAAAGAGAAATTAGTTTCCATTCTGTGAAGGGGTGGAACATTCATCCTGGCAGAGGAAAAGCTCTTGCAGCACACCACACAGCAGGGTTTGCTGCCTCCACACTATGGGAATCACAGTCTGGCTCTTCAAACTGCAATTCCAAATCTGTGTTGGGTTCAGGCTACGGGCAGGAGAAACCAACTTAGCAATGACGAAGCATCCCACCACTGAGATCAGCTGTGAACTTAAAGCCTGAAACGGGAGAGCACTGGACCCCAGCTCAGAGGTAGATCCAGTCACAAGGCAAATAGGCCCTTATGCACAAGCGAAGAAGGAACCAGCAGAAAAAATTACAGATTGAACCTCCTTTTCAAACAAGCATCTTTTAATGAGCCTTTATCAGCTCTGCTTGGAGCCAACCAAACCTTTGCAGCTGAAAAGGTTGAAAGAGATAGTGGGGAAGTCTCATATTTCAGCATATTTTCCAGCATGCTCTGCAACAGCGGGAGGAGTAAAGGTTGATGGACACGATGTAGATTCTTCAGTTCCTTCCCAGAAAGCTGAGCTATTACTATGGCCATTAAATTCTGGCTTGAACGATAAATAGTTGTGATGTTGCCAATATTGATATATCTGTCACATAACCAAGAGGGAAGAAGGGGCCATGCCCTTTCAAGGTCTTTGTACTTGGCTTGTAATCTCATTCAGAGAGGAAAACACCACATTTTTCCAGAGAATGAGCAGGTGGCATGGCAGAAGATGGGACAGATATTTAGACTAAGCATTCCTGAACATCTTGTTTATTTTAAAAACTGGAGCAAAAAAATCTATCATCTACAGCTGGCAAATCACCCCCTCCTGATTCCCAAGCCTGAATAGCCTTTCTTCAAGAGATTTCTTCTGCTGAAAATGCTTAAGGTTTTTTTAAAAATCAGAATTGATAAGAAATAAGCTCTAAGTCCTTTCACTGCTCTGCTTTAAGTGCCTCCACCTTCTGTCCATGCTGCAAGGAGACCTCGGTGAGCTGCAGATCTCGTCCCTGTGAGCCCTCCCCACAGCCATAGGGAATCGTCACTCATTCTAAGCCTGGTCATGTGCTGCTTTTTCCCCCTTCCAGGATTTGTGAGAAGATTTGGTTAGCATTCCTGAAATATCCTTCAAAACCGGTAGTGATTTATATTAAAGACGCTCAGTGATTTCCCAAACAGGCTGTAAATCTTTTCAGTGTATAATGCCAACACAGAACTGCAATCCCTGCCAGCAAGTAACCACTGCAGACATAACCTGCTTCAACAGTACCAATAGCAGGTCCTGTGATTGCTTATTGCCCTGCCTAACATCTTCGATCTTCCACAGCCAGATACTGCTTACGAGGAGCAACAGAGAGAGCTGGGGTTGTTTAGCCTGGAGAAGAGGAGGCTGAGGGGAGACCTCATTGCTCTCTGCAACTACCTGAAAGGAGGTTGTGGAGAGGAGGGAGCTGGGCTCTTCTCCCAAGTGACAGGGGACAGGACAAGAGGGAATGGCCTCAAGCTCCACCAGGGGAGGTTCAGGCTCAACATAAGGGAAATATTCTTCACAGAAAGGGTCATTGGGCACTGGAACTGTCTGTCCAGGGAGGTGGTTGACTCGCCTTCCCAGGAGGTGTTTAAGGTATGGGTGGATGAGGTACCGAGGGCCATGGTTTAGAGATTGGTGGGAATGGTTGGACTCGCTGATCCAGTGGGTCTCTCCCAACCTGGTGATTCTATAATTCAGATGCTGGAGAACTGGAAGGAATACATTGACTCATCTTTGTGCTCCTGGTTAAGATAAACCCTGCAGTTTTTTTAATGCTCTTTATTTTTCATTTATAATTTTTGTCCTATTAAAACTTCCTCCTTGCTCTCATTAAGATTTTTGTTGCTAGACATTCTAATAAGTACAAGACAGTTGCTTATGAATTCCTTTTTCCAAGAAGAGAGATGGAATACTTGCCATGGCTATTCAGAGATGTGCACCCACGCTTGTGTGGTTGGTTAATGGCTATAAACCAGAGAGGGGCAGGTTTAGACTAGGAGGAATTTCTTCACTATGAGAGTGGTGTGGCCCTGGCCCAGGTTGCCCAGAGAAGCTGTGGCTGCTCCATCGCTGGAGGTGTTCAAGGCCAGGTTGGATGGGGCTTGGGCAGCCTGCTCCAGTGGGAGGTGTCCCTGCTCATTGCGGAAGGGTTGGAACTGGATGATCTTTAAGGACCCTTCCAAGTAAGACCCTTCTATAATTACGTAGTCAAGGTGCTCTCACTGCTGTGCTATCTGTCCTAGTCACAGGATCATATTTCCTATAATACTTAAACAAAAGCTGCCTTCCGAGTTCTCAAGTGATGTTATCAGCCAGTTAGTCATGAGCAGCTAGTAAAGTTGGTGCAATATTACCCCATTCATCTCACTCAGGTGAACCTTTACAGGAGCAGATGCATTCCTCTGTGCTGAATTAAATGCAATTAGGCTCCTGCCAGTTTCCCGACTCTAGGATGGAGTTATGAAATAGCAGCACAAATAATTCTGATAAATTGTGTATTCCACTCATCAAGGAAAAATAAATTCTTCTGTTCGCAATAAACATATTAAATACGAGCGCAAAACATGACTTTTTTCTTGCTTCAAATGAACCCGCATATCAGACCTCACACTAAGGCAGCTGCTCAAGGGAAATGCTGAACAGACTCAAGTAATAACTCTATAATAAAAAATAGATCTGCAGACAGAGCTGGCTGTGTTCGGTACCATCAGAGACCTTCCTATTCATTATTTATATGGCACTATAGATTAGCATAGCAGTTCACAGGAAGAAATACAAAAAGAGGTGAAGTTCCATATCTCAGGAGGGCAGGGCAGAGGCTGAAACCCTACTTCCCTCGCTGGATGTGGCAAACAACCAGCAGCCAACATTAGGAATTGTGCTGTTTGTATAATGCACTGAGTGAAAAAGCGTCTTGAGAGGGGACGTAAATCTGTGAGGGCTGACAGTTACCCATTGACCTGGTTAAAAGTTATTCAAATCAGTTTTGGCTCAGGGTAAATAGCACGTGCAGTGTGAATTTCAACTTCCCATTAGAGAATAGACTAATTTTAACCCCTAAACTCCTTTAAAAATCTAGCCAGCAAGCCAATAGTGTGAATTCGTTAAATCCTGCATTATAGCATCCAAGAATTTTCGATTAATATTCTATTATAAGTGAAGTGCTCCAAAATCCTCATCATACAGAAATCAATGACTCAGCTTCTCTGGGCTTATAAATCCCTCACCAAGTTTTAATAAGTGCAGGTACAGTTCATTTGACTGTCCACCTTTTGGAAGAAAGCCGTGCTCCAAATTGAAAGCTGAAACTAAGGAACCTGAAGTCCTGGTCTTGCAGTGACACTGTCACTAAGGTCAGGCTAGATAACACTTTTTGTTTTCCCAGTTTTTCTATCAGAAAACAGTAAATTTCACATAATTCTTATGATGGTTACTGTGATCATTACTACTTTATTCTAGTCCTATGAGGATTGTTTTGGCTTTGGAGATTGCTAAGACGACATCAGGCATTCTCAGTTTTGTCTAGCATAGGTTTCAGGGAGGGAGTGAGAACGGAAGGAGGCAATCAAAAAATCACATCCTGGCAGCAGCTGCTTGCAGTGGGAAGAAACATTGTTGAAAGCATTCTTTGCTTGTTTTCCCTACAAATTTTCAGCTGGAAATCAAGAGCAGAACTGCTATTTTGTAGTCCTCTAGCTTTCCACAGACCACCAACAAACTGCTGTACGCAACAGCTTGGGAACGAACCTCAGGGCTATGTAACTGTGAAAATGTTAAGGACAGATGTTAGGAACAAAAAGGAATAAATGAGTTAAAAGACTCCTCGGTATCAATAGCAAGTATGTACCACAGAAGGCTGAGAAAACTCACTTGAAGTGAAAAAAGCAGAGGAAATTTTTATCAAATTTAAAATCTGTTTAGTTGGATTTCTGCAGGTGATGTAGTCCAAGAACCTACTCAAAGAAGATGTGACTTCAAAGTCAGGTCAGATCATATCTCAAAGAATAGAGAGTCCCCAGCTTGATTTTAGTTGGAAGGGATTTCTGCAGGTCGTGTAGTTCAAGGACCTGCTCAAAGAAGATGTGACTTCAAAGTTAGGTCAGATCGTATCTCAAAGAATAGAGATTCCCCAGCTTCTCTGGGCAACATGTCCCAAGCAAAAAATCCTCTTTACTCTTTATATAAGCTTGTATACAAAATCCGGTATAGAAAGAGTCACTGAAGAATATCTACGTACATTTGCACATATTTTGTAGCTACATTACCTATAAATAAATAGTGATGTGTATATAGTGAACATATATGTTTTGTGCACAGAAGAAAAAAACCTGCAGCAGTGGAATCACTACTCAGCACTAAGTTCCATTCCCAAATGAATGATGACTTTGAGTAATGGCAAGTTAACCTGTTTTTGACAAGAATCTCAGTCACATCCTTTAGATAGTGATGGAGTAATGTAACCTTGGCCATGTAGCCCTGGGACACCAGACAGTGGTACATCCTTCTGGCCAAAAGCACTTTATAGAATGAGTCTGTGGGAATTAAATAATTCATGGTGACAGCAAATTCTAGATACACTGAAAAGCAGAAATACCAAATTTCCTTTCCTTCTCTTGATCCCCTTCCAGACTACATGAAGAATTACATCTTTTTTCATCTGCCCTCCACGTTGTGCAGTCTTCATGGACTGATTATGCAGTGACTCAGGATGATGATTCCTTGGGGAGCTCTACCTAATGGAGTTCCCCATAGGCAGAACACCCTGGGCACCGTGACCACAGACATCCCTACCGCGGAGACAGAAACCTCCAAGACCTTGAGTTTTAAGTGGTTCCCAAAATTCATATTCAAAATATTGCCTGTGGAAGGCCACATGTATGACCAGGATCTGTTGAGGCTCTGGGGCGAGTCCAGAGACGAGCAATGAAGCTGGAGAAGGGGCTGGAGAACAGGTCTTATGAGGAACAGCAGAGAGAGCTGGGGGTGTTTAGCCTGGANGGCACAGTTGGACTCAATGATCCGGTGGGTCTCTTCCAACCTGGTTATTCTATGATTCTATGAAATGAAATTTTGGGCTTCCTGCTCTGTATTAGGGTAATATTGAGTTCTACTAATCACAGGTCTCTCCTAGACTTCTGATGTTCTCAGACATGTTCAACAACTTCCTGGAAGATCCCTTAAAACAGCTGCGTGAGTCAGGAATTTGTTTGTTTTACAGAAATAAAGTTTAGAGCTGTAATAAGGAAATGTGACAAGTTCAATTTTCATGCTGAACAATGTCTGTGTTTCACAAACAGGATTTTCCTCCAAAACCAAATTTAAGTTTTCAGAGACACCGGTCCCTTCTTTCCCAAATACCATTCCTGTACGCTATTACCTGTGATGTGAGCTGCTTCTCAAACGAGAGGCACACAAACCAGTGTTTGTTAGCCTACCTATAAGATGGTGCCCAGGTATAAAATGCTAGTCAAAGGACAAGAATCTGTGTATTAACTCCTGTAATTAATCCTTTTATTTTTTTGCATTTTGACTAAAGTTTCCACACTGAATTTTCAAAGAAATTCCCCTTTACATATATTTGCACACGCATTTGATAAGAATGGTTGGACTCAATGATCCGGTGGGTCTCTTCCAACCTGGTGATTCTATGATTCTATGAAACACACAATTGCGTATACCTCTATCTCACTAAAACCAACGTCTGATTACTTTTGCCTCACTTTCCATGACAAGAAATACAAGATTAGTTTGTGTTGGCTCAATTAATCTGGCATCTGCCCTCTGCACCCTATAAATCATTGCACATGCAAAGAAGGGCCCAGGCTTTAGCAGTACTATTGATCCACGCAGACCTTTAGGTTAAGAGTAAAGCCTCTTTAATTACTTTTGTTGACTGTGATTCTTTGGGGTTTTTTTGTTTTGTTTTGTTTTGTTTTAAATGTCTTAGGAAAACCAAAAGTATGTTTTAGCGTTGTTATCACTTAACTTATATTCGGAGCTTTGATCCCTAGAGAAACATTTTCTATCTCAGCTTGGCTTGCCCATGCTTGGCATCAAAATCAGAAATAGTCATGCTTTTACCTTCTCAAAGGATTTGATAACCTCTACGCTTTCCTTAGCCAGAGGTGTTTTGACCTTTAATTAAAAGGAAAATTTGTTGTCTTCCATTCAGAAGGCAGCAAATAATGAACTCATTAAAATGAGGTTAGTGTTCGGGCCTTAGAGCAATAAGAGCTGAAGTCTCATTAGCAGCTAACAATCCAGAACACAGCACATAAATAAACCTAATATGGCAGAGCAAAATGCCTCGGTGCATTAAATTTGAGCAGAATCAAATGTTTACAGTCAATGATGTCTGGGGCATGAAGTTTTAATGTACTTAATAAAGGAAAGCAAATTGCTTCCTATTAGGCATGAAATGTTACTGCAGAAATTGCCCCAAAAAGTTTATTATGTAAATGAAGGATAGAGTTATAATTAACAAGGACATAGCAGGAAAATATCAGTTCTGCTTAATAGATGCACCAATTATGAAGAATAAAGACACAGCAACTTCAAATCTACAAAAGGTAATTATATGGATTAATGTAAAAGACTGCTGAATGTAAATGCAATGTAAAAAAAAAAAGAAACCATATCTTGTGGCTGTCACAGACAGAAGCCTCATTAACAAAGGAAAGAATCAATTAATAAAATGAAATCCACAAGTTCTAGGAAATTGCAGACAATTAAGGTTTTGTATTTAAAAGAACAGCTTGGATTACCTTAAAAAAAACCTCTGCCCTTTGCGTTGGCTGGAACCGAGGCAAGAATATTTGTCCATGTGCAGGTTTGCACCGTGGTCCTTTCCTAGGGGAATGACAAATAATCACATAGTTAAGGTTGGAAAAAAACTTTAAGATCATCAAGTCCAACCATCAACACAACATCAACATGCCTACCAAACCACGTCCCAAAGTGCCACGTCTACACATTTTCTTAACACTTCCAGAGGTCGCAACTCCACCACTTCCCTTGGGAGCCCNGGAGGGAAGGCTGCCAAGGGGAGCCAGGGGCCGTATGGCAGGACTAGGCAGAGTGTGAATGGCTGTGTTTGCAGCTGTCATTAGAATCATAGAATCACCAGGTTGGAAGAGACCCATCAGATCATCGAGTCCAACCATTAGGTAGGATTTCCAGCTGTGAACATTCAATAGCCCTTCTCCATCCTTCAAACCCCTTCAGAATAAAACAAATGCTTTCCACCACGTACAAAAGCTGAATAAGTCCTGGAAAAGTTTCTGGCGCTGGATGCCAGAGGCGTCCCTCTCCTCCAATCTGCATTGTCCAGGAGCCAGAGGTCTGCTCCACCAGCAGCTATCCCCACAAACAGGCAAACAGGCAGGGGTTCACCCATCTAGAAGAGTGAAGGAAAGGTGATGAAAGAAGTTTGTTCTGCTCTTCTCTGGCCACAGTGCTTGTGCTGTTAAAGTTTTTATCTAGTGCAGGAGACAAAAGTTCTCATTATTTACTGTGCAGAATTACCAGTGAAGACAGCATAAGCCATTAGCAATTTTGTTTGAATATGTATTTATTTAAAAAAGGGAAGGCAGACCCTAATCACCCATACAGAGATTGTTTTTCCCTCTTAAGGATGTGGAAGATGGTAAACCCTCTCTACCAACAGGCAAGTAGTGACAAAATAAGTCTGGACTGATTTAATGGACAATTTCTTACAGGATCATAGAATCATTTGGGTTGGAAGGGACCCTAAAGCTCATCCAGTTCCAACCCCCCGCCACAGTCGGGGATACCTCCCACTGGATCAGGTTGCTCAAATCCCCATCCAACTTGTCCTTGAGCACCTCCAGGGATGGGGCAGCCAATCTTAGTATTAATATTAGATGAGGCCATTAAAATTAATTTTAGCTGCACACTACATAAATTGATATGCATATATGGAAATTGCAATAAAAAATTCTTTAGGGCCAAGCCAAACCCAATCTGAGTGACAGATCTGCCCTTTATACAGAGAAAAATGCTTGACACTCTACAGGTTAAGGGATTTACATCTTAATCCTCACTCTGTGTTTTTTAATGAGACCTCACTGGGCTGGAAGGCGTCTGCTTTTCCCACAGTTCTGTCATCTTTTTGAGACGTGAGTGTGAGAGAAATTAGAGAGAGAAAAAATGCAGGGATATAATGATGTTTGTTTCATGTACTGCTTACACTATACGTTAAGTGATTATAATTTCTCAAAATGTTCTTTCCTCAAAGGAAAATTTAATTGATTTTTCTCAGCCCATCAGTCTTTCTCAACATATATAAAATGCTCTAAATAGCTCAGAAAATTATGTTCTAAAATAAAGTGACTCAGTTTTTATGCTCATGACTTTAATGGTGTCAATTTAGTGCCAGTTTTTTACCACCTGGAGATTTTTCTACATGTCTTCGCTACCAGCGCTGTCGATTTCTAAGGTTTTATATTTTAGTGAACGTTTAGTTGTTATATATTATTCAAATACAGTCCCACATGTGAAATTGTCACAGGATTGAAATGATCAACTTATTAAACATCTGGCAAGAGAAGCTGGAAAACATACCGCTCTCTTAATATTTAATGCTAAAGCACAAGATTTACTGTCATTAGATCACTTTATTGTTTACAGAAACTTGACCTGCTTAGTTTGGCTCCACTCTGGGCTAGGATTTCACAGGGCATCAGTCTACATCTCAGCTGCTTAAATCCTGTCATCATATTTACACAGGACTGGAAATACTTTTGGTTTACGATCACGAGTAGAGTTTGCTGTTGTTTTTTATATTAGACCAGCGTGATGAGCAAAAAGTTAAAACTATTTTCTTGTAATATTAAGTGAAATCACTTATGATGATACAAAATGGGGTTTTTTTCAAGTTAAAGGAAACATCTGGACAGCTGGGCTCTTCTCCCAAGTGACATGGGACAGGATAAGAGGGAATGGCCTCAAGGTCCGCCAGGGGAGGTTTAGGCTGGACATCAGGAGAAAATTTTTCACAGAAAGGGTCACTGGGCACTGGAACAGGCTGCCCAGGGAGGGGGTTGATTCACCTTCCCTGGAGGGGTTTTAAGGCACGGGTGGACGAGGTGCTGAGGGACATGGTTTAGAGATTGGTAGGAATGGTTGGACTTGATGATCTGGTGGGTCCTTTCCAGCCTGGCGATTCTGTGACTCTGACTCAACATCTGGACTCAAACTGTGCCTAAACCACTCCATTCATTTTATTTTTTTAACTGTGCAAGAACATAAACATTCGATCAATAGAACAGTTATTAATAGATAATGGGAAAATTTCTCAAGAGTCTCCTAACTGAGACATGGAAAATTGATGAAAATAGAGCTTAGAGCCCTTTCAACATTGGCAAGACCAGCAGGTAGATAAATGCACTATTGTTTTTACATCTGTAGCACATCTGAATGATGTGGGCTGGTGATTGCAAGTAGACAGACATCTGTCCAGCAAGGACTAACTTCATAACCAGTGCAGAGCTGAGAGCTATCAGTACGTTTAGATAGCTCATGCAGGCTAAAACATCTTTCTCTCTCACAAGTGGCTCAAAATACATCAAAGAAAAAAAAAAGCTAAATGACCAAGACCACACCTATTGCTTCTTAAAACAATACTCTTTTCCTTCGTTTAATATAGCTTTATCTTACCTTTTGCTTGGAGAAGACAATGAGAATAAACAGGGATTTAATTCCTGACACGGACACTACTTCCACCATAGGTCAAAATTGGACTTTTGCTCATTCACACTTAAGCCAGAATTTGGTATTCACACACAATCAAAAATGTTTCTGCAGGTAAGTAAATCTCAGCACCTCCACATCTGGATGACAAGGAGGAGTCCTGATTTCACTTTGGGTTTTAAGCACATTTTAGCAAGTGTCATTAAAGAAAAAAAGCAGAGGCGACTTAATAATTTAGCATATTGCTGCCTCTGAACAGCTAGATCCAAGTCCAGCCATAGGTCACCACAAACAATTTATTGTATCTCGGTCTAAGTTAAAGAATCATCACCTACTTTGGTACCTAGGTACTATTACTAGCCCATCGAACTCTGATGGAACAAATTAAGCTCACTGCCATTGTCTTATAAAAACGATTGCAAAATAAGATGTGAAGAATTTAACAGGAACTTTTTCTTTGTATTCCTCAGCTGGGCGCATAATTTTAACTAAGGCATTCCAAAAACTGATATTTGTTTTTCTAAATGCGTGTTAATTTCTTATTTATTTCAGGCTTTACTAGAGACTCAAAATTTACTGCGCACTCAGGTTGCAAATTTTACCTTCAACCTTGGATTTTCAGGAAAATTTTATCACACAGGTAAGGAGAAACTTCATGCTCTCAGGTAGCCGCAGTTAAATAGGTGAAAGGATTTTAACCCAGCTTTAAACATGTCCTTTTTAAATAAGGCATCGACTCAGTGGAGCAGAGGGAAATACACACTCCATAATTTTATCATCCAGTGTCTAATTCAGCATCTAAAGGGGTAAATGTACGCTACGGTTGAGCTTCTCAGGAACATGCAGATGCCCTTGAGGTTTTTCTGAAAGATGTATAGTAGTCAATCTTAGGGTTACAAAAGAGGCAATTTAACTACTAAGATCTCTCTGTCACTCCACAGAAGACAGTACAACACAGAAGACGCGCTAAGGTTTTTCCAGTATGATAGGCATGATGAAATATTAAAGACTGGAAAAAAACATGCCTCATAACCTCTGAAGAGGCAGAAATGTTTGAATGGGATGCATAAGATTTTGTTACGGTTGTAAAGGCAATCTATCTCAGCAGCCTGTATATCAGGAGGGATGATAAAAGGAAATAAAAATGAGATGAAATTTGTATTGAAACCCCACTCCTTTCAGACTCCATGCAGTAACAAGTTTCACACTTGCACTGTATTTCTGTGGGAGATCAGATGCTTTTACATCTTCTCCTCCTCCTGATTCCATTCTCTCTTTTGCTCCATTTCTCCCCAGCACAATGCACCTTTCTTTACAACAGTATTTTTTTACCTCCTCCTTAACACTTTGCCGCACCTCCACTCTGGCTTCCTTCTGCTGCCACTGAGCCATGCTCCTCCCTAGTGCTGCTAAAGCCAAAAGAAAAGACACATTCAGCAACTCACTTCCAAGGAGACACTTCCTCTCCTTCTCCATTCCAAACCACACACCTTTCCCATCTTTGAAAACCACTTCCAAAGTCCTCTGCTCTCAATCTTTTCAGCCACATTTGCTGTTGCACAGCGAGTGACGCTAGTGAAGCTGAGCAGCTTATCTGGAGAGGAGAAGGGGGTGTCACAGCAGCAAGTGGATGGGAGAGTAAGTTTAAAAACTAGAAACAGTGCGGTCCCAGTGGCCATGGGTCATGAGGTAACTGTGGAATAACGCAGGTTACTCCTCTCTGTGTAGGTGTAGCAGTTCTCCCCTTTTCATTACTTGTATTTGAATACCAAATAGATGAGCTTACCCAGCTCTTATGTCTCAATTTCACCCCTTTTTATGAGAGTACATCGGTCTCTGGGAGAAGAGGGGATGAGGAAGCATTTGAGGGTTGAATAGAGAGGGGTAAACGAAAACTATGTATTTGTAGTGCTGTCGCCTTTGAAGTCCAGGTTGTTTTCCCCTTGTGCAAGCACATAATGCTAAGCAACTGCTGCCCAGGAAACCTTACAGGCTAAAGATATATGCTGTAGAGCCTGAGAAAAATGAGAGGCATAGAGAGATGGAATTACTTGCCTGGAGTCATATAACAAACCAGTGGCAGACCTGTGATTAGAGAGCAACTACGAAGGCAGAACTTCAGTATTCTCCTCACTTCATCTTGACCTGTCTGTGTGGTTGTTCCTTCTGGAGATTAATTGGACACACACGTAATAGAGCAAAATAAACAAAAATAGCCCAAGGCTCCAAGCCACTCCAACACAGGATGCTGCTCAGTTGCAGCCATCTACAGAGCAAGGCTGGTATCAGACATCAGAGCATTCACTGCAGAGAAAGGTGATTCAAAGAGGGGAGGAGGTGGAGAAAGAGATAATGTTATAAATACCATGATGTACAGATCAGTGCCTGGCACAAAACATGCAGCCTTCCTACAGAATCTACACCCTGACATGCCAATACATTTGTTGTCTGTTCATCCCAAAGGCCTCAATATAGTTGTCACAGATTTTCTTGTTTGGTTGATACAGCACTGACCACTTTCAGACTTGCTAGTGCTGTAGAGAGGGAAAATAGGAGAACGCACATGTATATCTGTCCTCGTAAGGCTCTCAAGGCTTACAAGAATAGCACGGAACTACTTAATGAGTTGAAGCATGTCACTGTCTCTATTAAGGGACCTGCTGCTGCCCTTACTCAGCGATGCATTCGAGTTTTTAAGTGAACACTTCATTTACAGGTTGGCCGTGGTGTTTTGTCAAATCAGTTTAGTGGAAAGTATTCTCCATGCAATATATGCTTTATTGACTAATTGTAAATAAAAGACAGAAAGGTATTCTTTAATTACTGTAAGCATGGCTTGTTTACCCAGAGAGGCTTTTAGTATCAGATACTCGATGTTTTTCATCAGCACGCTGCAACTTCTGTGCCTTATTGACTTCCTTAATGTGTGATTCTGCTACCCTTTCCAAAACGTGGATCATTTTAAAGCTACAGGAGGGAGATGAGCATGGGAATGTGTTGGCAGATTAAGCGGATATATTTTCATGCAAAGATGTTGCTGCTAGTGGTACTACAAACAAAAATTCTAGTTGGTATGCCCATGCACTAGTGCAACGACATTTCAACCTGAAATGAGTGCTCATCATGTCACCACATTAGAATCACAGAATAATCAGGTTGGAAGAGACCCACCAGATCATTGAGTCCAACCATTCCCACCAATCTCTAAACCATGTCCCTCAGCACCTTGTCTACCTGTGCCTTAAACACCTCCAGGGAAGGTGAATCAACCACCTCCCTGGGCAGCCTCAACCAGTGCCCAGTGACCCTTTCTGTGACCATCACCATCAGTTCCCCTCTGTGGCACTGGTAAACAAGGCACTGTAGAAGTATTGCTATTAGCAAAATCTGCATAGGCTGCATTAATTATACACTTTTAGCAAACACTTTCGGCTTGTTCATGCCGTGACAATAGATATTAAGATATTCTCAGGATTTGCATTTAGGATTTATTTAATTATTCACAGCAACTTAAAACTTAGTTTCAGTTTCGAGCTCAAGATGCCTCTAGTTTAGTTTTGGTTTTAAAATATGGGGTTATTTATTAGGAAGAAACTTTGAATTACTTTGAATTATTTTACACCTACCTGTGGAAAGCACATACTGCATCTCAAAGCAGATGCCTCTTCACCTCCATCATTGTGGGTCTACTGAGTTTTTCAGACTTCCTGTTAAATGAAGATAGCAAGTTATATAATGAATGTTGATTGGACAAGAAACAAAAGCCTCAAATCTCTTATTTTGCCTCCAATACTCTGAATAAGGGAACAGGCAAAAATATTTTAACAATAAAAACATTTATCAAATGATCTATTAAACCTTTGCATGAGATTTTTTGGAAATAACACTACTTTTATAAATACAAACAACACTTTTTAAAGGCTCGTAAAGAAAATTATCTACCAAAGTGACACCATCACCAACTATTAAACTTCCAAGCTTTCTGTTTCAGCTCTGCCATTACAAAGTGGAATTGTTTTTTTATTTAACCATAAAAGTGTTATTCTTCATCTTGTTTGGGTTTTGTTACATTTTTAAAAAGTGTGAAGTTGGACTAGTTGTACCAAAGAAGTTAGTAAGAACATATAAGATTTGAAAATAGAGTTTTTACTAATGAAATTATTTCAAGAACTGTAATCTACTTCAAATCTTAGTAAGGCGCTAAATTATACTTTGACCTAAATCTTACCTCCAGTGATTGTAGATCTTTATCTATTTCAAATATCCACTTTTTTCCTCTTCATTTCTACCTTCAGTTTTCTATCTTTTGGTTACCAGAGAAATGGTTTCGAAAACATTCATCCCTTTGTCTTCTTTCCTATTTTGAAAGCCTATGTTAAGATTCTTCCCCCATTCACCTTTCCACGACACGTGACTGAGTGATGGTATGTGAACCACAGACTCTAAAACACAAGAAAGTGGTTACTCAACAGATGCAGTAACAGAAGTTTTCTACGCAAGAGCAGACATTCACAGAAGGAGCAGCCATCAGTCCTTTATTTTCGATAAGGAATTATCTAAAAAACAAGTTTGTTTTCTTTTTCTAGCAGCACTCCCATCAGCAAGATCAACTTTTTTAGAATTTACAGAGTACTGCAAGGAGGGGAGTAGACTGATTCAGTGACACCAGGAGGAAATTTCAAAGTAATCCTCTCCTTGTGTAGTAGCATTCTTCAAAAAACCACTGCAGAAGTGAAAAATACAAATAAAGAGCCGGAGTGCATGCATCAAACAGCCACCTCTGTATGTACCTACCACAAAAGTAAACAACCACCATGAAGCATTTTCTCCCAATGAGTTTTGCAAAACACTGCAAGGCTTGTAAGGAATAAAATATCTATGCTTGCATCAGTAGACTGAATTTAACAATTTTGGTTTTTGATTGAAGCTAAGAAAAAGCATTTAAATTATAAAGGAACGAAAAGGAAGGCTGCTAATAAACTGAATATTGTTGGGTAATTTGAGGGTGAAGATAGTGAAATGTAATATTGCCTTTCCAATTTGAAAAAAACACTGCAGACATACATCTCCAGATGGTAGAAGCAGCATCATATCTCGAATGGAAGGTTCTCTGTGTAATAACCACATGTGCTTGCTTCTGCCTGAAGCAGACACTCTTCACTAACACAGGAGATTTTATTGGTTTTACTTCACCATTAAACCTAGCGAAAATTGAATACTGAACCATAGGAAACAACACTTAGAATTCCTTTGCTACTACAGCTTCTTGTTTTCCATGATAATTATTTTTCAACTAAATATTAACTAATTATATTTTGAAACCATCGCAGACTTGTTTCACACTTTAGCAGAAATAATCTGATAACTATTTACTGAGGCTAATAATGAGGTAGCTATGGTTTGAGGATGCGAGGTGGCAAGATGCTGGCACAAAGCTCTCTGTGATACCTCCTTGACCAGCTACAACTGTGCAGTGTCCAAGGGGATTGAAGCATTTGGGTACAAGTCCATCCAATCTCCACTTCCATAGGAGCCTGAGCTTCTAGATACTCTCAGTGCATTCCATAGCACAACAAGCAGCTCCTGAAAACTAATTCTTGTTAGAATTATTGTCAATTAACACCATAGCTACTATCCCTGGTAATTGACTCATTTTGTACTGTGATAGAGCCCATCTGCAGCACAGTGAGACATGCAGGCCAAGGACATTAGGTTTTGTGCCAGTCTCTTCTGTGTTTAAAAAAACAATTACAGGTATTTTCTGCTATTGTATTTTATGGCTATTATATATGCTATATATATAATATATATATATGCTATTATGCTTTTTAAATTATTATTTTGCAGGGACCGAGGAGGAAGATGAAGGCGATGACTTGCTGTTGAAATCCGTAGATGAGTTTTGGTGGTTTCCCCATATGTGGAGTCACATGCAGCCTCACCTCTTCCACAATGAGTCGTCACTGGTGGAGCAGATGATCCTCAACAAAGAATTTGCAATAGTGAGTACAAACTACCAAAAGGGTCACTTAGGACACCTTTGCATATTGTATCTGTGCTTTCCAACCTGGCTTTGTGTTGATCGGCACTATACAAGTATACACTTAACTAGGCAGCAAGATTGGATACTCAGCCCCCAGAAAAGTCTTTCTATATCTCAAACTTGTGTTTTGCCTTCGATTTTTTCACCGACACAGGTTTTCTGGAGAGGTAGCAGACCTTCACCCAAGCAATCTTGTGAGACCATAGGGATCATAAGCAGTGAAATCTCAGCAGATATTGGCTGACCTTTCAAGCTTTAGGAAGGGGTTTACCGGTTATCAGCTTCCTGAGGTCTGGTGCAAATATGGAATCATAGAACAACCAGGTTGGAAAAGACCCACTGGATCACTGAGTCCAACCATTCCTATCAAACACTAAACCATGCCCCTCAGCACCTCGTCCACCCACACCTTAAACACCTCCAGGGAAGGTGAAATATCCTCAATAGGGGAGGGAGAAAGTCCCAGCAAACCCTAAACGTTAGATATCATTTAATATATCTCAAGCTGATGAAGCAGATAAGTGAAGCTGCTATATTTCCATGTGCCTATTTTAGATGTTATGCTTGAAAATATGCTTTTCACGTAACTGACCTGTCGCTAATATTTATCTCTAATGATGTTTCATTTTTGTTCATTTGTGTTGTTAACTGACAAGAACTATCCTTCTAGCATTGCCCTGATCTCAGAGTATGTGTGCTTCGAGGTCAGGTGGAAACCATTTAGAGACCTTTCAGGGTAATTCTACTTGCTTATTGAGCACGACAAAGAAAACTTGAACTCTGTAACTGGTTGCTTTGGAAAAGACGTTGTGTGGTCTCTGACAAGTCCTAGAAAAGCAGAGCAGCCAGAGCCACTCAGAAGAGCAGAATGACACAATGGGGCTTTCTCTGCTGCTAGGGGAACACACGTCTCAGCCCTTCACAGTGCAGAAAAGCCAGCCAGCAGCTGCCCCTTCCTCCCCTCCCTCACACAAGCCAAGATGCATCAGGAAACCAGCAGACACAGATGCCTCAACAAGCAGTTGGAAGCAAATCATTCCCTTATTTACAAAAAATACTTTCCTAGTGAAAATTCATTAAAAAGTGGCTTAACTGTTTACTGTTCTTGCCAGACCTCCCCCCCTTCCCATCTCTTGCTTGGCAAAGTGTTAGTACGGAGGCATTTTGGATCCCTCCCTTTCCTTTCTACAGCCTTGATTCCTGGCATGCCCTGTTCGTGCCTTTTGTGCAGCCTGGCATGGAGACCCAAACAAAGTTGAGATTTTAAATGCAAGAGTAATTCTTTGTATAATCTGTACCTCAAAAAAATACACGTCCTGTTCATCTTGAAACCTACAGAGAAATTCTCCTAACGTTTTCAGGTAACTTGAAGCCTTCTAGGTCAAACCACCTTTAGGAGTGAAATCTATAGCATAGCCTGAAATCAGGGCTTGCAATAGAACCTGTTTGCAACTTCAGCTACAGAAAGATAAAGCCCATGCCCCTATCACCACTGAAGGGTAGAGACTCCTTAGGGTGCCTATAAATAAGGAGCTGATGTCAGTGAAAGGCTGCTGTTATTACAGTTTTATTTCCTGCTAACATTTGGACAGGGGTTGTACCAACCTCTTAACCTTGAATCTACATGAGCTGTACAATTTACTTATGTGAACACGTCTTTTCAAAAGGCTTCCTGCGAAATCCTCTCCGTGGGAGAAATTTATCTTCCTGGTATGACAGTCTTCCTGATGGCTATCAGAGAGGCCCCAGCCATGACTTCAGAGCAGTTTTGTATCCTCCCCTGCTTTCTCATCCTCAGCATAACATCTTATTCGGGACAAGAACTCTATGCTACATCTTCTGCAAGCTTTCCAAAGTAAAACAACCCCTTTTTCACTGTTCTTTGGCTTCACAGTGTGGATCCAGATTTAAATTAAAGATCCAGAACAACATATAGAAAATGCGCTGGGTGTTATACATGCTTTATTTGTGTCCTAAATATCTTTATTTAGTATTATACTCAGGAGAACACGGCTTGATGCCAATGCCACCTTCTCTTGGATTTCCTAAATCCCCAACTCCTGTTTTAGCTGCAGGTAGGGATGACACTTCATGTCAGTTTGTGCAAGGAAAGACACAATAGTAATTTGGAAGCATGATCACATTCATCCTGCACCTAACGCGGTATTTATTCATGCTGGCCCAGGTTGCCCAGAGCAGTGGTGGCTGCCCCATCCCTGGAGGTGTTCAAGGCCAGGTTGGATGGGGCCTGGAGCCCCTGATCCAGTGGGAGGTGTCCCTGTTCATGGCAGAGGTGTTGGAAAATTGGATGAGTTTTAAGATCCCTTCCAACCCAATCCATTCTATGATTCTTTTCAACATGGGTAAGAAGATAGACAAGGTGTTCAGGATGAGAGACAGCATCATGATACCCTAGAATAAGAGTCAAGGTTGCTTTAAGATCCTCAAGACCACAACCAAAATTCTTTTAATTAAAGCCTGTTGGTTGCTGCTGGCCTTATCAATTTTGAAGAAAGCTAAAGCAGGTCACACTATCCAGAAACCTGCACCGAAACTCCAGTCAGCAGTTTCTCCACACAAGAGGATATCAGAGTTGGGATTAACATTGATCACTTGGGGAAAAGGATTCATTAAAGGAATTTCCTACTCTTGAGTATTGCAAGTTAAAGGCAAGCTTAGTAAACACAAACCAGTGCACTTTAAAAAATATTTCATGGATATTAGCAAATGTGCAAAAGCATCATTTTAATTAACTCTAGTATTTATACTGTATGCATAATATTTGGTTTGCAGGAGATCAAGCACACGTACATTCTTCTGAACACAGGCAAGAAATAGAGGTGTTACAGCTGAAAACCAGAGAAAACACCTTGTTCTGTTTTACACAGATGGATTGTACCTCATAATGAAGCTCTGTAAACTGGGGGCTTACAATTGCTGCCTGCCTCTAACAGCTGTATCACAAAATACGTGTAGAAATTGGATATCTCAACAGATTTGTATACATACAACTAATTGCTAATTAGGTACCTAATTGCCTTGATTTCAGTGCAAATATTCATACCTCTGTGTATCTGAAGCTTAGTAGAATCAACAAACTTCAAAGTTTACCCTTACATTTGAATTCCTTGTGAAGTAGGAGACTGCCTATAACAAGAACCCTCCAAATTACTATATTTTGTCACCGAGATGCTTATCATTTCTCTTTCATGCCTTGTTGGTGAGAGGAAGAGACTTTCCCTCATCTTTCATAACTTATTGCCCCACTGCTCAGACAATATGGGAAGTTTTGCCTGTACTCTGCACTGGTGAGACCGCTCCTTGAATCCTGTGTTCAGTTCTGGGCCCCTCACCACAAGAAGGATGCTGAGGCTCTGGAGCGAGTCCAGAGAAGAGCAATGAAGCTGGTGAAGGGGCTGGAGAACAGGCCTGATGAGGAATGGCTGACAGAGCTGGGGGTGTTTAACCTGGAGAAGNAGATATGGATGATGTGCTTCAGAACCTCGTGAGGGAAATGGCAAATGACGTTTATTTTGACTATCAGTTGGGTTTGACACTCATGTTTTGTAGGTATTTTTCCTATCAGAGGAACCCAAAATCCTTTAAAGACACTAATGGATTAAGCCTTGGATTAAATTTTGCAAACTGATACTATCTTAAGTATTATTCTCCTTGTTTGTAGGCAATGCAAAGGATACACAAAATAGTAAATAACTTTCACAAGCAGAGGCCTCTCTAAGTACATATTCCCAAAATGAAACCAAACAAGTTTTCACTGCCATTTTTAAACAGAAGGTCTCTTTCCTCCTGCCTTTTGTACATCCTTATCTAACAAAAACAAGTAGAATGCATTTAATCTAAAGCTATAGCTCTTTATTTTGTCCCTCAATTTATTTGCTCAGTGATTATCTTCTGTGTTCATTTGTGAGCACGTGTGCCAAAGCACAGTAGATACAGGGCAAAAAACTAACATCGGGTGTAAAAAGGCAGCTGTGATCTGACATAAAGAATTGAAAGACGTACACAAAAAAAACCCCCCACATCGATTCAGAGATACGCTTCTGTAAAAAAATCAAATTCAGACCCTGTCTAGTAACTCCTTGGCTTCTATGTCCCACTTATAAACCAGATACAGATGCGCATTAGCGCTTCCTCTGCCGAAAACTTTTCAGCTGCCCAAACCACAAAGCAGCCACGAGCTTTTAATATACCAATTAAAGACTAAGAATGCAAAGACCAGTGACCACACATCAAAAGCAAAGTATCCACACTTGATGAAAAGAGAGTCTAATTTGCCCCATTTGTAATATCTGTAGTTAATGTAGGGAAGGAGAGATGCCCACTAGAGATTGCATCTAAAAATGTTCTGAAAATGGTCTGCATATATAGCATAACACTGTTCTGTTCAGACAGGATAAGGTTTATTCCAGTTAACTTTAACATCCTTCTGAAATAGGCCACCATCATTGACATTTTTGCCCATATCAGGAGTGGGCTTTCACTGCATATCTCTATGACATCTCTGTGACTTTATCTGCTTTATTTGGTACCCTATGCGAGTAGAACCTACACTTTTCCTAGTCACATATATCTTCCTCAGTGCTAGACCCCCTTCCCTCATTTTACATCCTTAGAAACCCAAGTTCTCAAATCTCAGCATCTTCTCTGCTTCTTAGTAGCCTGCTACAGCTCAAAGTATGCCTCGAGTAGGGGTCATGGTGCTCTCTGGGAGACTCCTAAATAAAAGTGGTGAAAAGTTCATTTTTCCCACGTCCTTATTAATCCTGGATTTGATGCCAGCACCACGAACCCTACTTCATAAACCCAGCTTGTACTGTCTACTAGGTGCATTGTACAGCCTCATCCAAAGAGGGACCGCATGGAGAAGAACAAAGGTGAAAGCAAATACCGACACACAGAGCCCCTGTATCTCTGTAGCAATCACCTCTTGGTTGCTGAGCCTTCTTCTCTAGCTAGAGAACTTTTAATTGTATTTTTCAAGTTTAGACTAGAACTAAGATAACTGAAAGCCAAAATACCCATATAAAAAAAAAAATCATTAAGAAATGTAAACCTTAAGAACAAAACCCATATACCCATAAGGAATAAAATATAAGAACTTTTTAATGAGTGACGACAAGCAAAAATACCACATTTGTTTACTAAATAAAAGAAAAATTACTAAATATTTTAAACTGACATAGTAACATATTATCTCTTACAGGAAACCTCACCCGCATGCAGTAATTTTCAATCTCAGTACTAAAAATATGCAAATCCTATGTAAATGTTTTAACTGTGGAAGTTAACTTCTTAAGACGTACTTAGCTTATTGTATCACGTACTGTTGGACAGAGTACAAAAAGTTTGTAAAATTAAAAAGTTTCCCTTTTAATTCTTTCTCTGACAGTTCCAAGTAGTAGATATTTCTGTAAAAAAATTCACCACCGATCCTTAAAAATCAGAATGGTGGTTGTGTAAGAACAGATTTTGGGTTTGTTTCATTTTATTTCTTACTGCTAAAATACAAGAAAATGTGATATTTGATGTAGTCAAAATCTGTTTTGTTTTTTTATTTTTGGGGGGTTTTGTATAATATTGGGCAAGATCCTGGTAATATAAATAGACTTGCAGGTGCTCTTTTTTATCCAGAGTTATAACACCTGCTCACAGAAAATCTGCTATAAGAATACAAACTTACTTGTTCAGAACATACCTCCTTCTAGAGAGCGGTGAGCATCCTGCATCACTTGCCTTTGGGCACAGAGGAGTTTTTTTACTTACACAGAATACTCATGGCAAACACAGCTCCTTTCTGTACAAATAGGAGGGTCAAAAGAGGTTAGGATTTTCAAGCAAATCTTCACTTGCTTGAGCAAAACTGATAATTGAGAAAGAGGTTGATGCACCTTCCCTGGAGGTGTTTAAGGCAAGGAGAGACAAGGTGCTGAGGGTCATGGTTTAGTGTTTGATAGGAATGGTTGGACTCGATGATCCGGTGGGTCTCTTCCAACCTGCTTGTTCTATGATTCTACGATGAGCCACCTTAGCAGATTGCTGGAGCCTTTCAGATCACCCATAGAAGTACTTGTCCTGCACATGGGCTCCAGGCAAGGTAACTTTGGAGAGTGCAAAGATGAGCCGTGCCGTGTTGGCTGGACTAGGAGTTTCCAATTCCCATTGCTCTGTCTTGGGTGCATCACCATGCATATGAGACAGAAGCTCCCTGGGCTCTAGCACATGAGGTGACTGCCACTGGCCAGATGTGCTGGCCACATGCAGGCATCAAAGGGAGGTTTATTTTGAGCTGGTACTAGTCTGAGCCACAAACAAGTGCCCACTGGTGCCTGGAGGACACAAGGTGTGTTCGTGGAATGCATCCCATAGTCTGGTCTAGCCCTCAAAACAAGGCAGGTCGCACAGTCCAACTGCTCCCTGATGCAAACAAATGGATTAGAAGCAGCAACAAATCAGAAAATCTTCTACCCCAAAGCAGTAACTGTTTTAATCATCATCCTCCTCTCTGACAGGTTATAACAGTGATTCAGCCTATCTGCTGCTGCAGCTTCAGCTCACACTGCCATTTAAATTAGTGTTTGAAGTCTCTTGAGGCACAAATTAAACAGAAATACACATTTATCATGCCCAAAAGTAACAGCTTTGGGTCTCAGCTTAAGTGTCAAAGGAATGTGATGCTATGGTCTCAGTGCCCAAAAGGGTCAGAGGTTTTCCAAACTTCACACACACACACACACACACACACACACACACACAAAGTTTCTGAAGAAATCTTAAAAAAGAAAAAAAAATCAATTAAAGTCGTGAATTTAAAAATAACCCAATAAAACCTCATGGGAAATTGCTCCTTAGAATAAACGAGAAGATATGTTTACTAGAAGAATCTCCCATTTTATCCAGTAGCTTAGATTCAAACATGCGCTCCTCATTGAACACAGTAGCTCATAATTCCAAACTAAATTCAATAACAAAATGAGATGAAAAAAAGGAATCAAAGCAACAGAAATCACTTAAAAAAGGACAAAAATATTTAATTTGCCCAAGTAAAATGAGAAACTGACCAAAGAAAATCTGATTATTTGCCCATTGTTTCTTCTTAAAATCTTATTGGGTCTCTGAATGACTAACACACATTTGTGTGAGGAACTATGTAGCATGCAGGTTTTATTCAGAGGCTAATTAGCTTTTTATATCAAGAACTTATGAAAAGCTGTCTTATTTTATTTGTGAGTGGCAGATTACCATTTCACTATTCTGTTGCTATGGCAATACGAGCAGCAAATAGTTAGTACATAAACAGGATTTTGCATGTATTCATCTCAATCCCTACTTTTGGACTTAGCATTCAAAGCAGCATATTTTATCTAGCTCAGGATACATTTGCTTTACATTTACATGTCTGTATACTCCACAGGACAGGTTTGTAGATTCAAGTTAATACAGTATATTTAAGTTAACACAGCATATTTGACAATATGAGCATCATAGACTACTCAGGCAGACTTCTCAGAAATCTTGAGATAAAGCTTTTCCTTTATATGTGTTCATGGAAAAAAAAAATCAAGGAAAAAAGTGATTTAACACTTACCATAGTGCTATTCCGCATTTCACCCTTTTATGTAGGTAACAACATGCCTTTCACTCATGACTTTCAGGTAGGTAACAACATTAATAAGTAGAAATTAAATTTCGTCCTCAGTACATTATGAAATAGGGAGCTTGGGTTTCTTTTTACCTAGATCAGTCAGTAACCCAAGATCTTCACTAATAAGAAATGGATAATTTTAAGTGCTTGCATTACATGACATATGAAGTAGTGTTCCCCAGAGATTTAACTTCAGTTTTTCAGTGAACCAAAAGCCTTTCATTGCAGAGTGCTTCAAGACACCCAGCAAAACCTCCTGATCTTGGAGTTAATCAACAGTTCTTGGTTTATATGGGCAAGAGAAAGGAGAAAAAAAAATGTCTCACATTTTTGCTATTTCCCTCTGAACATCAATTTTGTGTGATGAGAAAATAACTGACGTATCCTGTAGTACCACGGGTTAAATTAGCTCAGCGAACACCCAGAGCATGGGAAAGGATCCATTGAGAGACACAGTAGCAGGACACCCTGCAGCCTGGAGATGCCTTGAGAGAGTTGAAAAGGGCTTTTAGTGGACCTGCTGGAAACAAGACTCAGGAGAAGAGGCATCGCTCAGCCTTTCTTTGAGCCAGCAGCTGATGATAAACCCTGAATGCATTTCTGAATAGTCACTCTGACCAATGGAACTAATTACATCATTTTTGCATGTATAGCTTACATTTCAAATAATTTGCTCTCTTTTAAATGTACCCTGGTCTATACATGTGCTTATCACACCTTGTCATCAGGCAGCCCACGCTGTCACAGTTGGGAGGGATGAGGAGCAGAACAAAGGCAAGAGAGCATCGGGAGTGAAGGGAACATGCCCAGCACACATGTAGTGAAGCTGCTTCTTTAATTCCTTCTGCCTGCACATAAACTATCTCGTTGTGCCATCAGAAGACATTTTCGAGATAGCCTATAGATTATACTCATGAAAATAAACCTATTTCCTCATAGAAACAGAGCAAAATAAATATTTATGAAATAAAAAATATGACCAAAGCCCAGTTTCTTTTTGCTAGCAACCTTAATACTGTGGAAAAAAATTATGAACAGATTCAGAAGCTATGTGGGATATATCTATTTATTTATTAAGTAAGGATCTTGCTTTTATCCCAGAAATCTGAAACAAAACAGAACAAAAAATCTCACTTGCATAACTGCAATAATTTTTTTCCTTCTCTTTCCTACTCTAATGCTGTTTGATAGCTTAGTAAATAAGCAGCATCAGTTTACCAGATTACATTTTAAAGAACCATACAGGTAGGATGCATATTAGAATACATAAAATATGTAACGGAAAGGCAGGTAAATCTATTCCCTATCAGGGCAACACAACATAAGCAAAAAGGCTTATTTGTCACTCTGCTGTACTCATTCTCCTTGTGTTCCCTCCCATTTTTAGCTTGTACTATGTACAAGTAGATGCAAATCTGTCCAAGGCCAACAATTTCTCTGATGCTGCTGTCTGCACAAAAAAACCAACAAACTTTGAATAATTACATATTTTTTGCCTGTTCCTAAATATATTCCTCCCTCTGGTGTGTTGCAGGAGCACGGCATACCGACTGACATGGGGTACGCAGTAGCTCCACACCACTCCGGGGTTTACCCGGTTCACATCCAGCTATACGAGGCCTGGAAGAAGGTCTGGCGCATCCGAGTGACCAGCACAGAAGAATATCCACACTTGAAGCCTGCACGGTACAGACGGGGCTTCATCCACAATGGCATCATGGTACACTGCATTTCCATGCTTCATAGCAATAGTACTTCAAGTGACTTAAAAAAAGCTATTTTTATCAAATGCTCCGAGTTTTACAGCAACCATTAAAATTCTCTGTGATCAAGGTTTTGCAAGGATGCCAAAAGAGCGTATTTGTTATGCAGCCAGTTTTAAACAAAACTGCAAATGTAATCCTCAGAAACTGAACGTACTCGTAGTCCCATCAACTATCAACCCAGTTACAAATGCATTCTTTGAATTTCATTAAACTGCCTAAGACCTATGTTTCAAGCTCTGGTTCATCTTTATGCATGAAAGGATTAGGAATCCACCACCTGGGAAGGTGAGCAGCTGTAAGTAATTTCCAGCAACCACGACACTTTCCTGGGGCCAAAGTTTCATCCGAGCTTTGCTTCTGAAACTCCCAGAGCCAGGGACCAGGTACTTCCAGATCACATATTTATGTGAGAAAAGAAAAGCTCCTCACAGACATTTCAGCTGGAGAAAGGGCAGGAAAAATATTTTGGCCTCTCTTACCAACCAGCTGCAACCCTAAAGATGGGTGAAACGCAAAAAAATGAACGTGCGTGAGTGAAGCAAGAAATATTTCAAGGGCATTTCCCAGGATGCTTTGAAATCCCAGTCGAGTCAAATATTTTTTATGCACATATACAGTCAAAATCGTGATCACCTAAACAAGACAGAAGTAGCATCTTAATCAAAACCACAATTTTGCTGCAGAGAATCCAATTACTATTGGAATAGACTCAAATTCCACCGTGCGTTTACACATGAATTAAAACGCTCTGATGAATGTAGGTATTATTTGTTCTTTCAACTGAGCAGAAAAGCAAAAATACTGGCTGAAGGAAAACAAAAGGCCTTCCCCAGGTGAACTCTATCTCTGCGTGGTTTAGGCAATACCTGTAAGCCCTGACAGTTGTCTTTACCGGAACCGTTTGCTACTATCCAGCATATAATGTAACTTATTCTGCTCGAACCCCAAGATAAAAGCTGAGGAAGGGTCTCTTTATCAGGGAATGCAGGGATAGGATGAGGGGGAACAGTTTTAAGCTGAAAGACTGGAGACTGAGATGAGATCTTAGGAATAAATATTTTGCTGTGAGGGTGGGGAGGCCCTGGCCCAGGTTGCCCAGGGAAGCTGTGGCAGCCCCATCCCTGGAGGGGTTCAAGGCCAGGTTATATGGGGCTTGGAGCCCCTGATCCAGTAGGCGATGTCCCTGCCCATGGCAGGGGGTAAAAATAGATGATCTTTAAGGTCCCTTCCAACCCAAACATCGACATTTTTCTAGAATTCTGAGGGGTTTTTTACTACACATGTTAGCCTGCTTGTTTCTGACACACAGCCTCTTGATTTACAAGGCAATGGAATACAGACTTCAGGCTGGCCTCATGCGAGCATCCTACTAATCCCATAAAAGTCTGACAAACAGGAATGAGGGACTCAGTACGGCTTTCTGAGGATCTGAGACCCTCTGAGACTGAGGGTCGTTCATAGTCTGCAGCCTTGAACACAAATTCAGTTCGACATCTCAACAACAACAAGATAAATTGCCTGACCAGCAAAGATGGCCAGGAAGCACTATTTATCTCCTAATAAACTAACCTTGCTAAGGGGAGAAAAGTTCGGCTTTTTATTTTCTTCCTCTTCTAAATACCAGGAAACAAACACTCGTTATGAGTGTATGAGCTAAATGAAACTGTTTGCATGAAAGCTGAGTACATGTGTCACAGCTTTTCAGGGCTGACATCTGGAATTCCCCCCATCTGCAGGGCTGCGCTTGTTAACCACAAGAGTACAGAAGGCACCAAGGATCCCGTAAATGAACACAGAGGCAGAAAGGATTGCAGTTTTTTATGTCGCTGGAGGGATTTGGGTGGCTTTGCCAGGGCAGGTTTGACGAAAGAAGTTAATGTCACAACAGCTTTTATTTTTTTTTTGTTCTCAGGTGCTCCCTCGACAGACCTGTGGCCTTTTCACTCATACTATTTTTCACAAGGAATATCCCGGGGGTCCTCAGGAGCTGGACAAAAGTATCCGAGGAGGTGAACTTTTCCTCACCATTCTCCTGAATCCCGTAGGTACCTTCTTTTGCTATTTTATGGGCATGCTGGCTAACATGAGGAGAGAGGGAAGAAGGGAATATCAGGTTTTTTTGCTTTTATTTGGGAAGCAGAAGTCAAGAGCACTTGCTCAGAGGTAGCAAGAAGATAAAGAATGTAGCAAAATGTCTTCTGCTGATTTCTAACTACAATTATATACAACAAGTTACTGGACAATGCATTCATTTCAGCTCAAAAACTGTTTCCCACCCTGAAGCCAGGTCCCTGTGAGAAAAGAAGGCACTGACTTGTCTAGCAGACTGAAAGAAACCACTGAGGGTAGAAAAAACCTGTGTGATCTTATTCCGCTTTCCCTTTTTTTTCCACAAGCTTGATTCCTCAGGCACTTCTGACACAGCCCAATGGGAACCCCAGGGCTCAGGCCTGATATTATTCCCCTGCCGCTGGCTCAAAAATAGGTTTCACGCAGCTGAAAAATACCCCAAGCAGTATTTATCTTTCTAATTAACATTTTAACTTTGCTCAGGGCTGTTTTTCTTCTTTTTTAACACTACATGAACCATGAACAATATATATGTATGTACATGTAGACATAAAAACAACTTAGATATGTTTAAACTCTCACATACACATGGTTAAGTCAAAAGTGCCACAGATTTTCACAATGATTTGCACGGCTATCCAGCAATTCAGTCTCTCAGCTACTAGAGTAGTCTGAACTACCCTGTGCTGATATACACACACACACNACATGGTTAAGTCAAAAGTGCCACAGATTTTCACAATGATTTGCACAGCTATCCAGCAAATCAGTCTCCCAGCTACTAAAGTAGTCTGAACCACCCTGTGCTGATACACACACACACACACACACACACACACACAACAACATAATATCAGTGGGTGAATAGGCATGATTAGGTTTGCCAAGGATCAAGGAGGAAAGCTACCTGACTGATAATGTTATATTTTCAAGCCCAAGTTCTCTTGTCTATGGATAAGTCTCTCGCCATTTAAGACAGCAGCCTAGAGGTGGAAGGACAACAAGGAAAACCTATAAATCATTTACTTTTTGCCTTTGTTCTCCCTTCTTCCTGTTCCACCCAAACAAGCTATACTGCTCACAAGATAAATGCCTTGTGTCTCGCCAGCTGGCCTAATTTTCAGTGGTTTTAAATTGCGATACACATTGACTTCCCTGCAGAGGTAAAGAAACTTCAGGTGGAGCCGACTCTGAAATCCAGGTCACTTATTTAGAGACCTAAATATAAATTTCAATATTATATAATTAAGTGAAAACTTTGTCTGAGGAGCTAAGCTGGTGTCTGAGTCAAAGATTCAGTAGATTTAAAGAAAAGGGACATTTCTATTAAGAATTTTTCTTTATTGTACACACCACTCCTAATTTGAGAATTAAAAAAAAAAAAATCTTGTTCTTTATCCCACCTCTCCATTACCTGCAGTTCTGTCAGATTGGGTTTTTTGGATTTTTTACTGTAGATTCCTAAAGAGCAATTTAGCTTATCACTGTCTTGGGATGCTCCTGCTGGACATTATCCTTAGCTTTATCGTACTTAGATCAAAACCTGTGCATCTCTCACTATCTGAAGATTTCTCCAGCTTTAGGCACTGCAGCAGTCTGTAGCAGAGTATGTTTTTACTCCCCAAGAGATCCTTAGAATAGCCCCAAGTCTTCAGTTAATTATTATCTCCAAGCCTGTGGATATCATCAGGCCACCCTGACTTCTTCCTCTACAACTCACCATTTCCCTCTTTCAGGGTTTCCTTTCTCACTAACATCAAATAAGCATAAAGGCACAAGCTCACAGTTGCTTACCAGAAATTTCAGACTTTAGATCTCATAAACAACTGAATCCAAAAGTTTTTCCGAAAGACAGGCTAAGCCTATGAGGCAGAGTAGTTCTTCAATTAGCCTAACATGTATTTTAAAGGTCAATATTGATCTATAAATAAAATCAATTAGACCTATGCCACCATTTCTTACACTTTCCATAATCATTCACCTGAGCTCTCCAGGCGTCTCCCAAGTGGGGCCAACCTTGGAGGTGCTAAAGCATTTTTTTTTCTGGTAGTTCTAAACACTCCCATGTGCTTATGCTGGCCCTGAGGGAGGATTCCCCTAGCTGGGACACACAGAATCACAGGATCACCTGGTTGGAAGAGACCCACCGGATCATCAAGTCCAACCATTCCCACCAATCTCTAAACCATGTNTTCTCCAGCCCCTTCACCAGCTTTGTTGCTCTTCTCTGGACTCTCTCCCGAGCCTCAACATCCTTCTTGTGCTGAGGGGCCCACAATTGAACACAGGATTCAAGGAGCGGTCTCACCAGTGCCGAGTACAGAGGGAGAACGACCTCCCTGGACCTGCTGGTCACACCGTTTCTGATACAAGCCAGGTGGCTTTCTTGGCCACCTGGACACACTGCTGGACTAATTCTTTCCTATATAAAAGGGCCAAATCCCTCCCTAGACAGGTCTTGCAGCACAGCTGGGTGCTGTTGGTGCCCCACCAAGTGTGACACACAGAACACTTGAGAGAAGCAGTCTACCATTTTCCCTTTTAGGTTTCAGGAGTGAAGCCACAGAGACAGGACCTTTCTTAGCAAGGTAATATGTAATGGCAGGCAAAGCATTCCAGATTTAATCATGCATCAGTGATGTTCATGACAAAGTTAGAAGACTGTCTTCCAAAGACAAGAGGGAGGAAAAAAATTTTCTTTGTTCTTCAGTACTTGAGGTCATTGTTTTGACCAAGCTGCGTTCCAATAACTTGAGAGTGCAATATGTAGAAAGCTGAGTACATAGAAAAGAGCGGTTTTTCTATACTGTTGATGTTCAATTCTCCCTCCCCTACTAATAAGATTTTCTATCTTTACCTCATCAAAACTGATATTTTACTGAGCTAAGCAACAGGAGTGAAATACTGACATGCACTTCTTAACTATGAATCTGTTCCAATATTATGTACTTGTTCAGACAGGAAGAAATATACTTTAATCACATGTGTGAGCTGAAGTAAGATATACCACAAAACCCTACCATCATTCTAGTCAGGTTGGTACACTACCCTATGAAATATGCACTGACTGACAACAGTAAAAGCAAAATCCAGCCTTATCTCAGAAGAAAACTTGTGCGAGCAGGAAACAAAATCATCCATATTCATACACTTCAGTTTTTAAATATCAAGTTTGGACAACACACAAGCGGAAAAACTAGATGATCTTTCTTATATCCAAAGAGAAGGTGTAGTGCTTTGGTGGTTACTTAAAAAAAAATACACAGTTTGCTACCTAAAAACATGTTATCTTCTGAAAAGGATCAATAGAGTACCTATTCCACTGCTCAATCACAAATTCAGTTGAATTAAAAAAATATGCTTTGAATGGAATACATTCTCCTATCTGGCAGCAACACATACTGGAATAGCAGCAAGAGACTTCCTGACATATCCTAGAAGCTTCTTACACACCTCATTAATAAGTTTCCCTGGTATTTGAATATCAGCCTGTGCAGTTCAGGGCTTTACCACGAGCACAGTTCAGGGGTTTACCTCAAGCAGCACCGCATAAACCAGCACATACTTTCCAGATAGATTATCAAAAAGAGCAACTGCCTGGACCATAAAGGCTTTTTCAAAACTATGTTTTAAAATATTGTTGTTGAACCATCTTGAATGAAATGCCCAGTGCATGGATAGAAACCACAACTATTAAAAAACCTGACTCTCTTCAGAATGCACCATCCTCTTCTGGCATGCAGGCTGCTTTACACATCATTGTAGTTATCCTACTTCAAGTTTTGCAGGAAAGAGATTGCCTGTACTGTTGTTTATATTTACATTATTAGCAATGTTTAAAAATATGTTTCGTTTACTTTTTAAAAACTCTGTCCAGACTCTTACCTGCTGTGTAGGAGATTCACAGAAACACAGAGGTTCCTGTTAATTCCACTGCCATACGATTGCACAAATCTCCTGCTCATTAGGCTCTGATGTCAAGTAGGTCTATACAACTGGAACCAGCATTAGTGGGAGTTATCTGCATGGAGAGAAGGGAACCCCTCCACATAGGCAGTGTGCACTTCAGGAGGGTGAAGACAGTATAAAGCTGCTTGTGTATGCAGAAAGAGAACATATGTATGTGCAGTCTCACAGCACTGCCAGGCCACCACAACAACTGAAGTTGTATACAAATTATGTGTGTGATACCATAAAAAATCATATTCCAGAGAACAAGACTGGGATAGAAATCCCCTTATGCAGCTAGTTTTCTACCCTGTGGTGTGCGGAGTCATTCACAACACCTGACTGGGATGAAAAGCACAGAGACCACAGCAAAAACAATCAAAGGAAAGAATATCTGGGTTTTCAGAGCCCTTTCTACACTACAACAGATGACCATTTTGTTATATCATTTTATGAGGTGCCTTCTTGATCACCAAGTAGGCTAGAAGTCAGAAGAGAGTTTCTGAGCAAGTCTGGGGTTATTCCCATCTATCTTTTTTTTTTTGTTCTCTTTAGAATCACAGAATCTTTAAGGTTGGAAAAGACCTCTAAGACCATCCAGTTTTCACATCGGTTTGTTTCTGCAGATGAGCTTAATAACTAGGCAACAATTCCAAGTTAGATGTAAGATAAAAACATTTTGGCTTTAGAAGCTTGAAAATCTAGATACTCTCCCTATAAAAACAAAAGTACAGATAATTGCTAATATACTTTCTAAACCAAAAATAAGGTGAGCTGTGCTTTTCAGTGACACCTTCCCAAAACAACTCTGGTGTCTGTTTGCTCTAAACCCTGGACCAGGATTTTTAGGATGGTTTGCTTCAGGGCCTGTTCCCAAAAGCCAATCAGGACAAGGATGCATTAGCTTTTGCTCTCCACAGACTTCTAACACCATTCCCACTGCGCTTTCAATCCCTAAATCTTCCCACTCTTTTGCTTTATGTCCAGCACGCTTTACTCGTGTTGTACATAAAAATATCCCTCTAAAAAAAAAGATTGTTCTTGGGTTATTTCAGACACTTAAAGAGATATACAAAATAATTATTATATTTCTGAGCCACATGTGGAGAAACATCATGTGGTGGGAAAACTGGTGGTATGGGCTTACTCCATGAGTGGATACAGAACAGTATCACACTCCACATCTCATACCCCAACACTTACACAAGGCATTTCTTGCTGTAAGACATCACACTAAAGCCACAAAATTCTCTCACTTTGTTTGCCTCGTTGAAAAGACATGTAGATGATTCTATTGACATTAAGAAGCAGAATCATAGAATCACCGGGTTGGAAGAGACCCAACGGATCGAGTCCAACCATTCCTATCAAACACTAAACCATGACCCTCTACATCTTGTCCACCCATCCTTAAATATCTCCAGGGAAGGTGAATCAACCACCTCCCTGGGCAGCCTCTTCCAGTGTCCAACGACCCTTTCAGAAAAATTTTTTTCTTATGTTGAGCCTGAAGCTCCCCTGGCAGAGCTTGAGACCATTCCCTCTTGTCCTGTCCCCTGTCACTTGGGAGAAGAGCCCAGCTCCCTCCTCTCCACAACCTCCTTTCCGGTAATTATAATTATGTGAATCATTAAGGCTGGAAAAGACTTAAGATCATCAGCTCCAATCATCAGCTCAACACCATCCTGCCTACCAAAATGTCAGGTTTGTTCAGACTAGTAATGCTAGACTAGTAATTCAGACTAGTAATACTAACCAAAAAGGTGTGAAGAAGTGATGCACAGATTCAACTTCCTTGCTTGATTCACCAGCTTCCTTGCTTCATCTTACCAGTCCAAGAGTCGCCCCTTTACACCAACTGATACTACATATATATACATGAATTAGGGCAGACAGGAGTACAGCTGAGAACAGTTCAGCTCCTGTCCACAGTTATTTAGAATCAAGGCTTCTAGAATTGAAAAGCCATAATTTCTGGTAAAAAGAATTATTGCAAGTTTCCCTCATATACACACACATACAAATTAAGACAGTCCTTTATAGACTGTTTCAAATCTTAGAAGTAATCACAGTGCCCTGATTAAAATCAGCACCTCACCATATTTTGCTGCGGATTACAGTGATTTAGCAGTCTAAAAACCAACTGAAAGTCAGCTACGTGTGGCTTCCCACCTTAGGATGTCAGGGACAGAGAAAGAGAAACATAGAAGTCTGAGTAAGCGGTGACCCAAGCTGTTATGAAGGGACACACATGCACAATAATTGGATAAATTAACTTCAACATGAATAGCATCCCCTGCACAACAGAACCAAAGTCAACATAAATGCCGTCTTCCAGGAGGACTACTGCCTGTTTTTCAACCCTATAATCACCAACCGAATGCTCCTTCTGTTGGCATCAATACATCGAACAGGTCGCTCGCGTTTAACTGAAACAGCCCACAGCAGAGTTTAAAAACAAGTAATAGATCATGTTGTTTTTCATTGCATGGCCATGGCATTTGAACTATGAACCTGCTCGCCTGGCTGATGTAGACCAGAGTTTCCAGGCAAAAAAACCCCAGCAACTTGATTTGTAGTCGTGATTTTAACAGGATTTCAGCAGCGAGGATGGGTTGTAAAAGATCAGACATAGAAGTTCATGTTTCCTTAGGCTGTTATGACATCTATTTATACCCTTTTATCCCATCCATCCAAACAAGCGCAAGTAGGAACACAACTGAAATACTCAAGTTTTGATTAAACATTTTTTCGATTAGTTTGATTACTGAAGAACATTCCAAGAATAGTTAAACATGGGGAAGCAAATTTACCAAATAGGAATAACGTATTAGATAGGAAGTGTTTATTTACAATTAATTTAGGGACTGCAACACTCTTAATGACAGTGGTAAGCAGTAACATGGACATTACAGTACACTGACTGCAACACTGTTTCTTCCATTAGTCTTTATTATATGCATTTCATACGTGAAGTGCTCCAAGCCCCATCCAACCTGGCCTTGAACACTTCCAGGGATGGAGCATCCACAGGTTCTCTGGGCAACCTGTGCCAGTGCCTCACCTCCTTCACAGGAAAATATTTCTTCCTAAGATCTCATCTCAATCTCCTCTCTTTCATCTTAAAAACGTTCCCTCTCATCCCGTCCCTGCACTTTCTGATAAGGAGCCCCTTCCTCAGTTTTCCTGCATCTCCTTTCAGTGCTGGAAGCTGCTCTTAAGTTTCCCAGACACCTTCTCTTTTCAAGGCTAAACAATCCCAACTCTCCCAGCCTGTCCTCATACGGAAGGAAAGACAAGAACTGACTATCTGCCAGCCTCCCCTGACTATAAACAGGCCACCGACAGAGGCTACCAGCAAATTCTCTTTTTTCCCCTCCTGAACCTTGAAAAGCAAGAGGTTTACAGAGATCGTATTCATTACTCAAGTTGGAGTCTGCAGTTTCAGTAAATACGTTACAAATAAATGTTAAGCTTGTGTATCAAACACATTTGCCCTTCCATGAAGCAGCAACACAGATGGTTAAATTAGAAAATTCCAAAGTGACACTGCATTAGGATAAAGAGTTTGCAGAGAGATTGTCCAGGAGATCTTCCCATGATATTTTTTAAATGCCTTTTACTTAATACTTTTTGGCTCACAAATATTTTCACTTTTTAATTTATGAATGTTCAAGATGAGTCATGTCTGATAGACATGATTTAGAAGTATGCAGAGGAGGGATAAATTCCACCAAGACAAGACAGAAATTAAACAAAAATTCCTTTCAGTTTTAATGAGGGTTACAAAAGGATCCCAGCCAGGTTTTCCAGGATCCAGCTAAAGCATAAGGCTGCTCGCATCTACAGTTTGGAGTACTTATTCTGTGCATAAATACTTACAAAGCAAAGCTCACTACTATTACTGTGGTCTTGGAGTTTTCCTTTACTCTTTGATAGAAGAAAAGTAATAAAACATTCACTGAAGTGTATTTTTCACCCTTGCCAGACCAAAGCCACCTGTTCAGTGTTAGGGTATTATCATCACCCATGTTATTTAATTTTTGATTTGACAAACAACATCAAAAATCAGTTATTCACAAAATCCTAACGAGGACAGAACTTCAGCATCTGAGCTTCCATGTCAGTGCTGAACATAAAGCAGCAAAACCACCACAATCAGTAGGAATAGGTAAGAAACGCATATGAAACTTACATAAGAAATGTAAAAATCATTTTAGAAAACTGCTTTTTGCCTCAACTGATTTTAACAGTTAAAAAACTTCTGCAAGATGAAGATTCCACTGTGATGCAACAACACTTATATCTATATTAAGAGTAGTTAGATATGAAAACAAGAAAGTACATTACTACTCAAGGAAGTATTTTGCTACTCAAAACATATCTTCTAAGCCAGGAATTTAATACCTAAGAGCACCAGACAAAAAAAAATCCACTATGTCCCTAACCTGAACATAACACTCCCCAGCTAGGTAAATGAGAGAAAATTATTTGGTTTTGACCAGCATCGAAGCAACCTGATCCCTTGTGGAGAAATATTCATGTCTTCTGCAGTTATATAGCATTCCACTGCTTCAACAGAAATAAATTCAAATTTAGATTTTTTAAAAAATTTATTTACTTTTTAAACCATTTCAAACAGTACCATTTTATATTCTCTCTTCCTTTAAGCTTGCCAATTCCTTGCAACATTTTTGAAGTGCTTTGAGGTTTCAAAGATATTTTGGTTTTAATGTGTGCTTCATTGGGTTAGAGAACCATAAAAAAAATTGACAACATTTCAAGGAATTCAACGCTTCGTTCTCAGCAATTTTTTCCTTTAATTCTACTTTACATCATTTACTTAGCTTAATCACCCTTTAGAATAATTCTGTCAATTCCCAAATATATTTTAACCAAATTTTCACGCGCTTCTGTCTTTGACATACTCGGTAGAGAAAGATAAATTAACTGGCATGAAGATCAACCTGCTTTAAGGTACTTTCTTTCTTTGAAAGAGAGCTTTGGTACAACAGCTCTGCTGTGCCAATCAGAGCAGCGTATTTTCTAAGGCACAGTCACATCGTCCGCTATCACGAACAAACACGGAGCATGAGGTGGAGCGAGCAAATGGGATGAGCAGAGCAAATCCCTTGCTTGGCTTCAAAATGCAAACCATGAAAATTTGTAATTAAGAAAAGACGTTTGTAGCGTACAGTTCCTAACTTCCAGCCGCAAAAGAAAGCAAGTTGCTCATCAGAAATGTTAGAGAACTCTGTCGGAGTTTAAATTTAAGGAGGATTTTCCACATCCAAACGTCAGGCTCAAAACAAAGTGGGTTCAGTCCATGTTCTCTGACCGCTGCCCTTCATTCAGTCTCCTGAGAAAGGCTCTGGCATATTTAAAGCATGCTTTTACGAATTGTTCTATATATCACATCTCCAGTATCCACAAGGTCTTCCAGTATCTGTTTTCTTGTTCGGCTCCTTTACTCCCCTGCTTCACAGATGATAAAGAACAGTCATAAACATTTAACAGCCAAGATAAGCTAATAAATACAGCCTTAAATGTTATTGCCCCTACAAACAAGAGTGAGAGAGTAATTTCTCCTAAAAAAAAATAAAAAAACTCTTTAAACCAGAGAGCTTTATATTAAGCCAGCAAGCGACAGCAAAAAAAAAAAGCTTCTCAGTCAAACACCAAAGCCAAAACGAGTGCATCAGGCTTTGAGAAGAACCAGCAAGACACACTCCCTCAGTTGAGTAGTCAGTTAATTGGATTTTCTGGCTGCCTGGTGCATGTTTTTCTCATTATCTGTTCACCTCAAAAACCTAATGGATAACCCTTAATACCGCTGCCCGCTTTCCTGTGGCTCCTTTCCCATTTTCTGCACTGCTCTAGCCCCATTTCAGGTCTGCATCAAGCAACCCCCTCTTAGAGACACAGGTGAGCTAACGCTGAAACCATAGTAATTGTAGACCTTGCTTTGTAAGCAAGGGCAAAGTCCCTTGTGATGTGTGACCCAATCTTTGGCCACATTCAAACACTGGAAAAACTTGCAGAAAATGAGAGCTAATATGAGACACCCACCATCTCAAGATATTCCCATCTCTGCCCTGGTCACGGCTGAGCACAGCAAATTAAGATTTGCTGTAGCCTGAACGGTGAAGGCCAAATATACCTTGAGAGGTGTCAAAATTAAAGATCTCTAGCAAGGAACAGATTGTTGCTTACATAATAGAATGGTTTGGCTGGAAGGGGCCTTAGAGATCAGACAATTCCAAGACCCCTGCCAGGCGTGTGGATCACTGGATCAGTCTCCCACTGTCTCTTCTTCACAGTTCTACCAGAAATCATAGAATAACCAGGTTGGAAGAGACCCACCAGATCATCGAGTCCAACCATTCCCATCAAACACTAAATCATGTACCTCAGCACCTCGTCCACCCATCCTTAAATATCTCCAGAGAAGGTGACTCAATCACCTCCCTGGGCAGCCTGTTCCAGTGTCCAACAACCCTTTCTGTGAAATATTCTTTCCTAATGTTCAGCCTAAATCTCCCCTGGAGGACTTTGAGGCCATTCCCTCTTGTCCTGTCCCCTGTCACTTGGAAAAAGAACTCACGCAGGCCATTCCTGCTTTTTATTTAGATGTGTGTAAATTCTTCACTCTAGATTTGTACCTGCATCACCACATAGTATCTACAGACACACGCATACCCTGCTAAGAACTCTTTTTGTCTGCAAGGTCAACAAGTAAGTCATATTTGGAGAAGATGGATCAAGCCATTTTTAAAGATTAAAAAGAGAAAAGTAGCAGAAAAAAGAAGGGGAAAGTTAAACACTTCGTCACATTTCTCTTCCTACTTCAATCAAGCATCGCAAGGAAGCTTCAACGCAAGATAAACTGTGGTGTATAAATTTCAGGAAGGTTATCGACTTTTGAAGGAATTTGGTTGTTGAGAGTAAAATCAGGCTTGTGATTGAAAGGTAACTTTAAATTCAACCCATGAGGAGACAGTCCATAGCAAGGTACATTATTATTCTAACTTCGAATAAGGCATGATCACATGTTGTGGAGGTAGGCAAACCCTTCACAAATGTCATGGGACGCTTTTAATTTTGAAGGCCACTTAGATGCATTTATATATTCAAGCTCGTACCATAACTATAGGGTTATTGTTCATTTCCAGTCTGTTAGATCTAGATCCTGCATGTCCCACAAGTGCCATACTTGGAACATTTTGTTCTTATTTCCTGCTCTCACTCATCTCAAAAAGAGATGAGAATCAGATATTATTGCTTCAGAATATTAAAAGTGAATGCAGAGAGGGGTTAATTTATACATTCCACAAGAGATCTGGGAGTGTTATTATGAAACATCTCGAGTGTTAATAATATTTTTCTTTTTATTTGCTTTGTTTCTCTGAGCATTGCTGTAGAAAGAATAAAAAATAACCTTGGGCATTGTAGGAAACACTGCAATCCAAAAGTAATTCATAATGCAGTTCTACTAAGGGCCCTGTGAACAAAAAGCATCTCAGCATATTTCAGAAACAGAGCACAAGCAACCTCCCCACTTCAAAAACATCAGAACTTGTCAAGTCCTGATTAGCAGGCGACTACCTATAGGGACGGGCATGTCCCAATCCAACGCGACGAGTGGGAAGTGTGCATCCTACCAAATTAAAAGGAAGCTTTGTTATTAACCAGCTATATCAGAATTTCTATTAATGAACTCAAATATACCAAATTTAAAGGGGGGGAAAAAAACCCTGGGCCTTACATTTCGCTCTACAGGGGCCCATTAACCTGTCCAGGATAATATAAAGAACCATTTCATTTCATTAAGTGAACATTACAGTAAAGCACAAAAGAGAGGCCAGATGCTTGTCCCTGCAGAGAGGGCCACAGGGTTGCCACCCCTGGGGCACCACAGCCTGAGCTACCTGGGTACGCAGTGTAACTGCAGGAGGAAGAGGATAGCATCTCTTCTTTATTCAGACAGATACTTGCATCCCATGCGTGCTTGCCATCAAACATGCTTCTGTTTTCTTCCTACCACAGCACGTATTAAGGTTCAATACACCCGACATACATTTGTTTTGAAAGACAGCACAGTACAGAAGTGCCTGTATCTACAGCACGATCACCCTTTCCCCTGAAGATATTTCCTTTAGCAACTGGAAGTCCTGTAAGAACTGATAACATGATGGAAATATTATAAAGAAACATAAAAGTTGAAACCCCTTTTATCTTCCACGTCCAGGTGTATGACTAAATCCACTCCAACCTTGCTCAGGTTTTTGAATCTTTTCTCGCTTCTGTAAATCATTTTTTTTTCCCTTCACCCACATGGCTATGCCAGCTGCAAAGAGCCACTACAGGAAAATATTATCCCACGAAACTCAAGCCTTCAACAGCATATTTAGAAACTAATTAGCTTGAAACTCAGAGCGCGAGGGAAATATTTCAAGGATAACACATCTCCTTTCTTTCTTTCATGACATTTTCCTTCTTTATGAAAACTGATTCCCCATACCATGCGTTTTGGTACTTTAGCAGAATTGCTTCCCAGCAAGTTTGGTGATGGCAGAAATAGTAATAAATGACTATGTGTCAACAAGAGGGTTATTGGGCAAAGAGAAAAAGAATCTGTTACCTTCAAGCACACACCATACGCTAATTCATTAAAGTGTCAGGAGGAAGCTTTAAGGTAAAAATGAGCTGACTCAGAATTCTCTGATTATTGAAAATGAATCCTTAATAGAAGCAAATGGACAAGAACAAAATTTCCTTGCAGTGTTCACCATTCAAAATTAATTGGAAAGTGGTTGATTTGAGAATATTATATCCTCTAGTGAACTGAAAATGCTGTATTTTTTTCCCCCTTTGAAACCAAGAGTGGAGAATTAAATTAACTCCGAGGTTTGTTTGCTCAGAGTAGGCCACCAAAATGGATTAATTAATCATCATTTATGAATACTCTACAACACGGAGCAGTCAGCTCTTCACAAAACTGCTAGAATAGCAACATGACAGTAGAACAGTTATAAAAACAAATGATTAATCTCCTGCATCTTCAATCCAAATCACCTCCCCTGCCATCTCTTTCTCTGCACTTTTAAAGAATACATCTTAGTGAAAGTTCTTATTCGATGTTTATAAGAGGGCTCAGTTCAAATGGGATGATTTACAAGTGTCTAGAACTGCGTGCCGTGCAGTGTCCTGGGCAGTAATTCCCACAGGGAATATTAGCATCACTCTGAGAGGTTTTACCTTCTTCAGCCTAGAGACTATGAAATGCCACATTAATGATAATAGGCGTAATTCATTCCATCATTCAAAACAGGTAGAACCAGCTCTTATCCAAGCACATCTATAAAGGGAAATGTCAGAGAAACAGTCATTTATGGATGCTTAACCAAAGTAATAATCATTTTGACCACTATTTGCCATTAGAAGAGAGATTAGCACACTTCACCACAAGTTCAGCTAGGCCAGAGGATTGTTTTAACTCATTGATCAGAAGGGCAAACAGAGAGAAAAATGACTAATGATCCTTTCGTTAAAAAAATAAATATTTTATACACCTGCAGTGCTAACACAAATGTTTCATTTCTTAAAGTGGCGAGTCATAGAATCATAGAATCACTAGGTTTGAAGAGACCCACAGGATTATTGAGTCCAACCATTCCCACCGATCTCTAAACCATGCCACTAGGCACCTACTCATTTTTTAAATACCTCCAGAGATGGTGACTCAGCCACCTCCCTGGGCAGCCTCTGCCAGTGCCCAATCACCCTTTCTGGGAAATTTTTTTCCTGATATCCAGCCTGAATCTCCCCTCGTGCAGATTGAGGCCATTCCCTCTCATCCTGTCCCCTGTCCCTTGGGAGAAGAGCCCAGCTCCATCCTCTCCACAAGCTCATCCCAGGCAGCTGTGGAGACCAACAAGGTCTCCCCTCAGCCTCCTCCTCTCCAGGCTAAACACCTCCAGCTCTCTCAGCCGTTCCTCATCAGGCCTGTTCTCCAGCCCCTTCACCAGCTTTGTTGCTCTTCTCTGGACTCGCTCCAGAGCCTCAACATCCTTCTTGTGCTGAGGGGTCCAAAACCTAAAAACCAACATTTACTTCAGGACTAGTTTCCTCCTGCCCTTCTCTAGAACCTTTCAGAGCAGCCAGGGGGGTGGTCTTCAAGCTGTGAGATGATGAACTTTAACCCCAGGTCACCACAGGTGAGAGAAATTCGATGGAGCATTCCCAGGTGACCCGCAGTGTGTACACGGAGAGACTTGAGTGAAGCACAAAGCTTGGCTCACACACAGCATTCATAAATATTTATCATCACTGTTATGAGCTGTTTGGCAGCCTGGCCCCTGCTGGTTGAATGCTGTCCAGTTGTTTACACAAACTCCCGAGCAGCAGAGTCTCCTCCCCTTATCCAGGAATCACAGCCATGCAGGTGCTCTGTGTGTAGAGCAAACTCTCTCTTAATTATATCACATCATATCATCTGTGCTCTACATAACTAAGATTTAATGTTGCTTAAAACAGCAGCATCGTATTCTGATTTCTTCCAAGTAATGAGAGTTGCAGTTATTTCCATTAAAATAAAAGTCAAACAGGAAGAAATTTTCTGTGTTCCACTCGCACAAGTAAGAGGCCCCAAAAGATTTTTGGGAAATTCTGAAATGTAATTAGATCTGCTGCAAAGATGTTTAATCTACGCTAAAAAGTGATCCCTCCAGGATTATCTGCAATATCTACCTGTACTGAAACATGTCATTATTTAATTAGATATCAGGCATTTATGAACAAGCATGCAGAAAAAAGGGAGCAAAGCTGAGCCTTCCCTAGAAATAAGGGAAAAACTTGATATGGGTAGAATCATAGAATCACAGAATCATCAGGTTGGAAAAGACCCACTAGATCATTGAGTCCAACCATTCCTATCAAACACTAACCCATGTCCCTCAGCACCTCATCCACCTGTCCCTTAAACACCTCCAGGGAAGGCGAGTCAACCCCCTCCCTGGGCAGCAAAGCCTTACAGGCTGGTTGGTGGTCATGGCTCCAGCCTGAGCACTCCAATATCACCTCCCCATACATCTGTACACAATGCTGAGCAAAATATTACCATCCTCATCCAATCCAATACTTAAAATGAAGGTTTTTAATGTCGCTCACAACCCTTGCCTGGATGTCCCTTGCTATCTAAATCCCTGCTCCATGTGGCAGACCAGAGTTTGTGACATAGCGATGACAGTACTGTCAGGACAATATCTGCTACATTAAGAACAGAGAAAGAACCATTGTTATTGCAGTGCAGCAACAGAATAAGCTTCATGACTTTCTGTGGATGCAGCCAGAGTGGGATATAATATTTGCTCTCTACAACTACCCGAAAGGAGGTTGTGGAGAGGAGGGAGCTGGGCTCTTCTCCCAAGTGACAGGGGACAGCAAAAGAGGGAATGGCCTCAAGCTCTGCCAGGGGTGATTTAGGCGGAACATTAGGAGGAAGTTTCTCACAGAAAGGGTCATTGGGCACTGGAACAGGTTGCCCAGGGAGGTGGTTCATTCACCTTCCCTGGAGGTGTTTAAGGGATGGGTAGACAAGGTCCTGAGGGACATGGTTTAGTGTTTGATAGGAATGGTTGGACTCGATGATCCAGTGGGTCTCTTCCAACCCGGTGATTCTGTGATTCTATGATATTTTGGTACCACAAACTGAGGCCAAGTAATACATTACTCACTGGCACAAAATAATTGAAGCTGAAATAACTTTCATCTGAAGAGTCTAAAGAGGTTGACAGCCTCAACCAGTGTTTTGTAGTCACTCGATAGACGTTAACAAGGTGTCTGTAACATTAATGGTCAAGAAAAAGGGTTACTGATAGTTATGGTCTTATAAAAACTCCCTTGATCATCATTCAGAACCAAAGACCAAAATCATCTGAGACTTCTCAGACCTATATCTTTGATTATACTTCTATTATCCCATTGGAAATGGTCGTTGTACAAATCTGACTTAAGACAATAGTTCCCAAATCCGTTTTCATCTGGTGAATTTGTGTAACCTGAAGCTGGGTTTATGCTTGAATCTGAACTGACTAGATTTGGGGATTTTTAGAGGAAGTTTATAGTCTAAGGATGGTTTTTTTTGAAATGAGAAAACACAAATGGAAACAAAACCAATTCCTGTATCATGAATTGCACTTAAAAATGTAAATATTTGCTTAAAACAGGAGGATTGAATTACTCTAGACTTCTGGAAAACTTCATGGGGCCCACAGATGTGACTGGTAGCACTGCATTTGCACAGAATTCATTAAACTTTGGCTACAACTAGACGTACTGCTGATGGCTTATTCAAGTGTTACAAATGAACAGACAAAAGAAAAAAATCCATTTAGCTTTCCCACCGTAATGCAGCTCTACAATGATAGCTTAAAGTCATCAGCCCAGTAGTTATTTTTTTCATAGGCTCTGAAAACATGCCCTAAGAGTCAAAAAACTCACACAGCCCACCTCCACCCCCCTTTTATTTAATTTCAGTATTTTAAAAAATTCATTAATAACTAATGGAAAGGGACTTCCTAACTAGCTTCCTTCCTCTAGAAACCAACGCATGAGGGGTATCAAAGAATAATATAACATGGGAAACAGTCGCTATTTGGAATGCGGCCATGATATAGACTATTTTAGAGGTGAGACATGAGTAGCTTCCAGAAAATTAAAAACAAACATAGCAACATCGTTCTCATCAGGAAAGGAACGATGCGCGGGATGTTTCTGTCAATAATAAAGAATTCTTTTAATCATACCGACTGAATAATGGAAAAGTAGAAAGCGTTCCTGGGTAAAAGAGAATTTTGCTCTTTGAATAGGGAACATTAAAACAACACAGATCCATGACAGCATTTGTATAGCTGTCCCAAGGCCATCTGCCATCAGCGAGTGACAGCAGCTTCCCCTCCCATCGCTGGGAGCACTTGGGGTGGAATACTGACACTGTAATGAATATTGGCTTCGGAAATAAAACACCACTCAACATTTTTGTTTCCCCTTCAATCACAGACAATTATTTTTCTTTCTAAACACTGGTTTCGTTGCTTTCTTTAGATGTATCATGTTTGGAAAATATTTGATTATCCTGTCAAGAGTGTTAAAATATAAAAAGATGTGCAGAGTGGAAATAGAAAAAAAAAGAGCGATTTTCTGGCATAGAAATGATTTTGCTTCAGTAGCAGGAGGGTCATGAATATGAATAGTGCTGAATTCTAGAGAAACAATTTGTCATTATTAAAATTAGTGCTTTGTCAACACAAAAAAAATCTCACTCCCAACTTTCTTTTTGTGCTGCTGCACAAACAGCTGCATTAAAGAGCCCAACTGTTCCGGGATTCATTATCATTGAATAGGGCTCTGGCTCATAAGGTACAAGAAAATCAGTAAAGTGCAGTAGGAGGCTGTCAGGATGCGAAATATATTAAACACTTGAAACCAAAAGAGGTATTTCTGTGGTCATCCTAGCATAGAGCCACTTGGTATTAGTAAATGGACACTTGACAGTTTTGCATTTCTCAGTGATGACATCCCATTTACACATTCAGAAATACAACATTCTGCCATCTAGATCCAATTATGAGAGTTTGCACTTGGAGCAACTGCACAGTCTCTTCAGAGCACAATGGAAAAAAGATGGAAGAGCAAAATTCATTTTTTTTTTCTGGGAAACGTTCATGCAAGAGAGAAGAGAAGAACAGTAAGCTTACTACCACAATTCTACAGGATGCCTGTATTATCTATTTCCCAATATGTCTTTGTTTTGCACAAGATTGAACTACACCCCTGGTTTATTTTGCATGCATTAATTCTTCCTATCTTGCAAATTTTATTCAAGAGATGTAGAAGCTAGGAAAAAAGTTGTTAAAGACAGTGAACGACGAGTTCCTCTTAGAGCAGCGAGATTCACATGTGAGATTTATCTCTGTTCCTGGGCTTTCCAGCAATGGACCAAAGGATGAGCACAAGGAAAGGATCTAAAAGGGAGCATTGATCATATTTAATCATTGAATGGGTGAGAGGATGAAGTGGAGCACAGTCATATATAAGTTTTATAACTGATTTTTTCATTTCAAGTGCTAGATTGATAGACAAACATAGTCGCAAACATCAACATAAAAAGGTATCAGCTGATATTTAATTCCTAACATTGGAATGCCCATCCTTGAAAGTGCCCAGGTATGTCACTGAGACTATATTTATATTCTATTCTATATAGAATAGAATATAAATATTAAATATTATAATTTTATATGGTTATATTTCACCTGGAAGCTAGAACATTAATGGTCCCTTTTCCAGGAATCTCTTCACAAATCACACCACCCCTCTATACAATATTTTGCCATCAGCAAAATGTAAAAAGCTTAATTATTTTTATTTTTTAGAAAGCCATAGCTAAAAAGCTGTAGATGTTTTTTACAACAAATCTGGGCATTAAAAATATAATTTGTATTTCCGTAAGAAAAGGACCCTGGATACAGAAAAGGGAAACTGATAACAGGGTATAGGAGGGAGTCAATGACCATGATCCATATCAGTGTTTGGATGACAGAAAAACAGAAGACAACAAAAAGAAAGCTTCACTGCTTACACCTTCAGCATTCTTTGCCCTTTGCAGCTCTCAAAACATGACCGATCACATTGACAGGGCCAGAAGGGGAAATAAATCACCAAAGCTAGTAAGATACTGCACGGGTACAAACCACAGCATCACTTGAACATTGCTGTCCCGCAGAGTGTCTGTTTCTGGCACCAGTGGGGGAACACAGCCAGCACCAAAGAAACACAAAACAATCTCATTTCCCCTAGCCTGTTGGGTATAGATTGTGTAGTGACAGCAAGGGACCTTATTCAGTGCCTCTCTGCACATTTGTGCTACACGCATTGGTTATGCTAGTTTAACGTTAAGAGTAAGGCGATGCAGCCAGAGCCTTTTACCCAGCTTCAGGAACTTGAAACAGTTTATTGCCTTTGTACCACATCATTGCACAGAGCAGCCTCGTGCCTCCCTCCTAAAAGCATTATCTCTACCTTGATGAAGTGCTGCCTGCTGGTTAGTGTCAGTCCGTGTGCCGTAGCTTATGTTTTGTCACAGAAAGTATGAAAACAAAGCTCTTCCCCTTTTCTTCACCTGTTTTGCTCAGAGCACTGTGGTAAGGGTTGTTCCTTGGTTTTCAGTGGTTTCCTCACTCACATCCCTGAGGCAGGGTTTGAAGCCTTTTTGTGCCCACCAAAACAGNGTTGGACTCGATGATCTGGTGGGTCTCTTCCAACCTGGTGATTCTATGATTATGCTGTCTCAGCACATCTCTAAACTATCACAGTTTCTATGGATAGATGCATCAGCATGAAAACACACTCTCATGTCCATCCATGCTGTAAACATGAAAAATTAATACATCTCTCCTTTGTCTCAAGTGATTTGGAGATAGATGGCAAAAAATTATATATGGTTTTATCCCATGTATAATGCATTACATATGTGTTTTTTTCACTTCAGAAAAGATCAGTGGAGCACAGGAAGTAAAAAAAAGAAAAATTCAAAATCTTTTGACTCCATAAAGAGTGATCAATTTGATCATGTGAATTGGAGAGCAGCCTAATCAAACTCTTAAAATAATCTAATATACACCTTCTATAAGTATTTTTTTACCTAAAAAAATAAATCCCGCTCAAATTCAAGCATAAAAAAATGCAAAAAGAGCAAGTAGATTTGCTTTCATAGTTTATTTGCTGCAATAACATCAAATTGCCGCAACAATATTAAATGCCATTGAAAGACCCATTAGCACTTATGAAAAAGCACTTCAGAGACAAGACAATGTTCTCGATCAACATTTCCTATGAGCATTTTCCGTTTCATCATTTCAAAATAGTTTGCAGGATGCACTTGTCACATTTGGAGGGGCTGAACTCTAAACTAGAAAGCACATGTTTGTGTTGGGGGTTTTGGGGTAGGTGGAGGAGTAGTTCATTAGACTGGAAATCCAAAGAAGACTCATTATGTTGCTTATATCACAGAATCACAGAATCGCCAGGTTGGAAGATACCTACCGGATCATCGAGTCCAGCTGTTCCTATCAAACACTAAACCATGTCCCTCAGCACCTCATCCACTCGTGCCTTAAACACCTCCAGGGAAGGTGAATCAACCCCCTCCCTGGGCAGCATATTCCAGTGCCTAATGACCCTTTCCGTAAAAAACTTCCTCCTAATCTCTAACCTAAACCTCCCCTGGTGGAGCTTGAGGCCATTCCCCCTTGTCCT
>WAAB01003653.1:0-12954 GCA_013389865.1 Piaya cayana | reverse complement strand
AGCCTCAACATCCTTCTTGTGCTGAGGGGCCCAGAACTGCACACAGGATTCAAGGAGCGGTCTCACCAGTGCCAAGTACAGAGGGAGAAGAACCTCCCTGGACCTGCTGGTCACACCATTTCTGATACAAGCCAAGATGCCGTTGGCCTTCTTGGCCACCTGGGCACACTGCTGGCTCATGTTCAGTCACTGTCGACTAACACCCCCAGGTCCGTCTCCTCCTGGCAGCTTTCTAGACAGACTTCTCCCAGTCTGTAGCTCTGCATACAGACACACACAAAGTTCAGCACAATTTTACTGTTCACTCCAGTTACATTAAACGTTCTCAGTATTAAAATGCACAGGCACAGGAATCCGCAAAGTCAAGCTGACTGAAAAGAGATTTTGTAGAGTTGCCAATCTTTGCTCAATAGAGGCTCAGAGCAGAACAAAAGTGAAGAATAAATTACCGTTTGTGAAATAAAGTGGGCACAGTGCAAACACCCTGCAGATGGGCCATAAGGGACACTTTCCTCTAAGCCCCATCCATCTTCTCCTTATAGGAGTACTAAAAGCCTCATCAATAATTTAGCAAACTAATGTGCATGTTTTTAAACATTGCGGGTTGTTGCTTAAAGAAGCGCCACACAGGCAGAGCAAGATGGTGAAAGTGGAAAGCTTGTGGCTTGCTCTACTGTGGTTATTTTGAAAGTCATTATGGCCCAGTGTGGTATGGACACAGTATTTCTATCAGCAGCACTTTCTTCTGCTAGACTTCAAGCCTGGAACCCCAGAGCAGCTACATAATGAAGAATAAACTTCACCTGCAGGGGGTAAAAGTAGCTCTTTGTAGGGAATAAGAACAAGCCACATGGGCCAGCAATAACAACCTGCCTTGTTAGAAGTGCAGTGACCACAAGGCCAGGACAACCAACCTGCTTTCCCAACCACTACCTACCCCCAGCAAGGACAACACACATCTCAACATCTCCAGCATATCTAATATACACTTCAAAGGACTGTAGCCTAAACACTGTCTCCCATACTTGGGCTGTGCAAGGTGTCACTCAAAATTCATCCAGCTTCATTTGAGAGACAAAGGGAAGAAGAAGAAAAAAAGGCTGACTGACCTGAGCATGTACTCAAGGTGCTGGAAATCCAGATGTCCTAACGTAGCTGTTAAAAGAATAAAGCACTCAAGCCGCCCCCATTCCTGCTGCCCCATCTCTGTTGCCTGCACTTCACTTTATAACCTTCAACCCAGCTCCAAGCTGTGCTGTCAGTTCCCATCCCTAATCATTCAAAAAGACATTCAGCTGGACATGGATATTTGCAAAGCAAGCAACTTACCTGTGAATCAGGTGTCCTCAATCCTGATGACTAATCTCTTCACAATCAGGTGCTCCAGATCCCAAAATACAAGTTGTTTAAACCCCCAGGCCTGCCTGAAGACTTGCACCCTTGCTGGTACAAGCACAGGCTGCCCAGGGAGGCGGTTGATTCGCCTTCCCTGGAGGTGTTTAAGGTGCGGGTGGATGAGGTACTGAGGGACATGGGTTAGAGATTGGTGGGAATCAGTGATCTGGTGAGTCTCTTCCAACCTGGTGATTCTATGATTCTAACGCAATTGGCTGAGCAGACTAACTATTTCTCACATCAGTCTTCAGGCACCAAGCCCTCCCAAGGCTTTATGAACAAGCTACCTAATGGAAATAAGGCACAAAAAAAGGCTAGAAGACAGAGTGCTGAGCCTGTCCCGTTTCTGAACCCAGTTCAACCTGAAAGTGAATTGATCACTGTCTTTCACAAAACCAACCCTTTTTTTGCCCTTGTCCAGAAATTTCCTGCATTAAGGCAGGACAGCAAACTGCTAAACTCAGAATCACAGAATTATAGAACCATTAAGGTTGGAAAAGACTTCCAAGACCATCAAGTCCAGCCATCAACACAATATCAACACGCCTTCTAAATCATGTCTGAAGCACCACATCAGTATGTTCTTTGCACACATTCAAGAATAAAGATTCCATCACTACCCTGGGAAGCCTGTTCCAACGCTTCACCATTCTTTCAGTAAAGAAATTTTTCCTAAAATCCAAACTTCCCACCATCATATTCTGGAGTTTGCTGTGACCACCATTATACTTCTTCATTTTTTAGCTCACATCAGGGCCTCCTCGAAGCACGATATCATTATTAAAGTGCATTGTCTGACATCCTGTTCATCCAGTTGCTGTGGCTAGGTTAGTTAATTTGTACTTGTGATCTACTGCAAGCTATTGATTGCCAGTCTCAGAGATAGTACTGAAAAAGAAGAAAAATACACACTGTTCGGTTACCACTAGTATGTCATTTCGTGATAACAGTGTAATTAAATTCCATGATCACTGTGCATCCTATCATAGGCTGATGCACTGAGTAAGACAGTCAAATACCAACACCCAGTTTGATAGCATCTTTGTAAAACTAAATAATGACGATCTACAGATAAACCTGGCTTTTGCATCCACAAAACCGTGTTTAACCATCTCACGTAAACACCAGAAAATATATTCTCCGCATTATTGTTACAAATTCTCTTTATCCCTCTGAAAGAAATTATGAGGTTGACAAAGCATGTAAAGAACAACCATAGTAAGGCTGATAAAGAGTCAGAAGTTGTATTAGCTTTAATAAAAAAAAAATGATGATAGGCTTGAAATATTTATAATTAAGAATTTATTCACCTACTTACAGTTGTGCCACTTTAAACAAACTAGCCAACCTCGCACTCAGAGGAGACAATGTGACAGTCAGATTTTCAAGTTAATCCATTAATATAAATCCAGAAATTAAGCTTTGCCTACACGCCCGAGGAGCGGAGAGCTGGCTCCCTCAGAGGTGCCGGAGAGTCAAATACACCAGCACTGCTTGGACGCTTGCCCAGGGAAGAGGGAGAGAGAAATAAACAGGAGGCATGTAAGAAACAATTTTTGTGTTGTTTGTAAAAAGAATTCAGAACAGAAGAGATTGTCCTCTGAATCCTAGTCCCTGGGAAGCCCATGAGTGACACATCCCTCCAGATGAGGAAGGGGATTTTAAAGAAATGGTGCATACATGACAAGTTTGGAGATGCGACCCTCACAGAGAGGCTAGAAAATGCAAATAGTTTATTGGTTTTATCATCTTTTGGCTTTGGGTGGGGGAGGGAGCTTTCAGCAAAGCTCCCAGGAGCCTGCTCTTCCATCCAGATGCTGCCATCTCCTGATGTTCCGCAACTGAAAGGGTTTTTTTGCCTCCTAGATCAGCATCTTCATGACCCATTTGTCTAATTATGGGAATGACCGCCTGGGCTTATACACCTTTGCAAACTTAGCCAACTTTGTTAAGAGCTCAACTAACCTAAAACTGCAGACGCTGCCCCCAGTTCAGCTGGCTCAGAAGTACTTTGAGCTCTTCCCGGAGCAGATGGACCCTCTTTGGCAGGTAACATCACAGCTTCCTCCTCCTCCTTTTATTACAATCTGGTTTTGAAATAAGAATCATTACCTGTAAAAAAAAAAAAGAGAGAGAGAAATTAATCACAGAATCATGGAATGGTTTGGGTTGGGAGAGATCTTAAAGATCATTCAGTTCCAACACCCCTGACATGGGCAGATGCACCTCCCACTGGATCAGGTTCCTCAAACTCTCATCCATCCTGACCCTGAACACCTCCAAGAATGCAACATCCATTAATTTTCTGGGCAACCTGGGCCACCACTCTTATAGTAAAAAATTTCTTCCTAATATTTAATCCATAAATCCCACTTGACAGTCATATAAGTTATTTCTTCTGGCATGCCTTCTTAGATTATTTAATTTCCTCGATAGACCACTGCTTTTGAGTGGAAATGGATTATCTTCCACTTGTCACAAATCAGGTATGCTAAAAGCATCTAATTGCTAATCGCTGATGTTGGATCACTGCAGCTACAAGGAGAATTTCCCACCACCTGAGCAACTTTCAATTAAATGAGTGGTGAGACCATCTCCCAGGTTGCCCACAGAAGCTGTGGCTGCCCCATCCCTGGAGGTGTTCAGGGCCAGGTTGGATGGGGCTTGGAGCCCCTGATCCAGCGGGAGGTGTCCCTGCCCATGGCAGGGGTTGGACCGGGGTTTTGTGGTCCCTTCCAATCTAAACTTTTCTAGGATTCTACAAAACAGTGAAGTATTTTAGGTATTTTAAGAATGGAAAAGGATTTCTGCACAGCCTGGCTATTTTCTCTCTCTGTTTCAAATGCTCACTAGTGCTGCTTGTAATCTCGACAATGTCATTTCCTAATCATTGTTACACATATCTGGCTCTTCTCTTATTCAGAATACGATGTGCCACGCTGTGCTTTTAGCTATACAGGCATAAATACAGAGTGACACCACAGAGAACCGTGCAGTCATTTGGGGGCTTACACAGGCAAAAAGGAGCAGAAAATTGCCCTGTTATTTTTGGCCCAGATGCAAAAAAAACCTATAAACCTGTAATATTTCTATTGAGTTTAGTGAAGCTGCAGCGATTCACATCAGTTTGTGATTTTCTCCATTATATTTTGTTACCTTTATTCACTAGCAAACTGTATCTCCTGTTACCAGCCAATACTATGCAAAATCCCATCTATACGAAAACTGCTTTAAAGAGCAGTCAATCCTAACTTTCTTGGGGGGAGCCTTTTGTTCACACATTTTTATTTTGTATTCATACCTAGTAGAAAGATAAGGAGATGAATAATATCCCACATTTCTATTTTGTCCTTCCTTGTGGCTTCTTATGTAAATTAAAATTGGCACTAAGTCCTGCACATTTGAAACCACTTTGTCACCCAAGAAAGTAATGCCTTGAAGCTATTCAGAGGTTTCTGATTTAACCTCAAATGAAAACTTGATTAAATCAATGTTTTAATCCTTTTTTTCCCCTTCTTTTTCTTTTCCTTTTGTTTCCTAATGCCTGAAGTTAATCCTCAGTCATGCAAAACCATTATGTACACATTGGATTTTAGTCAAAAGGAACTCATGCACACCTACCTACGTGTCTATGGACCCTGAATTTATGAGCTAAGCCTGACAAATAGAGAGAAGGAAATGCAGTAATCTCACAGTTTGTGGATTTTAGATACTAATCCTTCCAGGGTTTGCACAGCTCTGTAGTGTTACTGACTTCACTGGGACCCCTGGAAGGACTGGTCATAAGAATATCTAGGAATTTAGTCTCTCTGTGCCCGAATGCTTCTGTATATCCATACTAGAGTGCTCAATATCTCTCAAGAGTAAACTCTTATGAGGAAATGGATTTTACTACCTCATGTAAGGCTCTGGTGTTAGTGCGTGACATTTAGATCCTTCAAAGACCCACGTGCACGCAAACATTAAGGGTACCCACGGTGTGATGTACACAACCACGTTTTCTTTTTCAGAATCCATGCGATGACAAACGACACAGGGATATTTGGTCCAGAGACAAAACTTGCGACCACCTACCCAAATTTCTGGTGATAGGTCCCCAGAAAACAGGTAAAAGATAATGAATTTGTAATAGAAGCTTGTCCCCTAGGTCTGTATCTGCGTATTTATGATCTGTACCTGTACTCCCTGCTATAGAGATGATCCACTCCTGATCAATATGGGATTCAGACAGTAACTGAACAAAAAAGAAAGGAACGACCATTTGTTTAGTAAAACTGCATTCATTCACCATAAAAAAACCCCCCTAAACATGATGTAAGGCTGCCCTATGTTAAGATCACTATTATATTCTTTAACAAATTATTTCAAAATTATTTGAGAGCTTAATTGACAATAAACGCATTCAGCACCTTGCAGGCCTCGGAGGGTCTCAAGGCATTATTTGAATTAAGCCACATATCCCCACTCTCGAGATAGATATTTCTTCTGTAGACAGATTACAGAAGTGGATGTTGAGACAGGGAAATAAATGACTAATCCCAGTTCATATAGAAATTCTATGACAGTGACAAAGAGACAGCATGTCTTGATTCATTGTCCAAGGACAGCTCATCGAGCATGAAATCACTGAAGAGCATGTTTAAAGACACATTTTCCAAAATTTTGTTTACACCATATATAATTTCCAGTTGTTTTTGTCAAACAAATAAAAAAAAAGAGTACCATTACTGGGGTTTTAAAGCATACTTATTACATATGGTTTTATTATCATTGAAATAGACGATTCCTCAACAGCAGACCCACAGGAAAAATAAACAGGACAAAAGTGCAGTTCTGGGAGCAACGGAAACATAAACTCACAATTAGTGCTTTTGAAATTTTATGTGCAATATAAACAGTTTGAAAGCAAACACCTTCAGGCCAAGTGCCCTCACTGGTTAAAGACACATTCCTGCAAGTATTGGCATGAAGAGCAACCCCATGCTTGCAGCAGAGGGTGGGATTTGCGGTCTGGAATGGGAAAGGTTCAATGAGCAGAGCAGTCTGCACATTTTCCCCCCTCCCTTCGAAATCCCCTTGTGCTTTCATAGCCTTTTCATCAATAGGTGACTTTCTTATTAAGAGTAATCGAATTTTCCTGTTATATCTAAATGTCCATTGATTTAAAGAGCTTTCTGGAATTAATTAAATCAAAGGTGGCTTGTTTGTTTCCTATTTCCTAAAGACATCTCTTTTTATTGTTGTAGGAACAACAGCGCTTTATTTATTTCTTCTGATGCACCCTTCCATTATCAGTAACCTCCCTAGCCCAAAAACTTTTGAAGAAGTTCAGTTCTTCAACGGAAACAACTACCACAAGGGAATTGACTGGTAGGAGGAATAACGAAAAAGAAGTGTTCATTATTAATACATGGCAAATCACAATGGAGCAATTACAGAAGCATGTATGACATCGACATAATTACTGGATGAATTTTATGCATTATCAGACAGAAGGAGAAACTAATTTGCAATGACTGGACATTTAATCAAGTCCTTAATATTGTTTAGATATTACAGTAAAAATTTTCTTAGTTTTGAATACAATAGCCAGTCCAGTCATGTCTGTCTTCATGCTGAATAACATCTCTGACTTTTCGTAACTGTATCTATACTGAGTTATAGTTTTTTCCTTCAAAAGCACCTTTTCATGAAGGAAGACTCAATTTGTCTCTTCATGAGAAAAAGAGCTGTAAAGCACTTCGGTTGGTGTTTCTATCACAAATTTAAATATTGCTTTTACTATTTTTGCTTAAGAGAAGCATTTTTGTAAGGTTTCCATTTCCACAGGGAATGGTAGTTCTTATCCTTGTCAGAGAACTGAAGTATAACACAAGCATCACACTACGCAGAAACAGATTCATCTTGATGAGTTTTCAATGCCCCTGTACGGCATGGAGAGCGTGTGGAGTAAATGAGACTGATTAAAGCAGCCTGTCCCCATAATTACAAGACCAGCTTATTGGCTCAAAAATATAAAGAGAAAGCAATGTTTGGTATTTGTTTTTCCGTACTGCATAAAGAGAGAGATCAGCTGTGTCCATCATAGAGCATGTGCTGTAATACACTTAGAGAAGAAGGAGCAGTGATGGGGGGGTGTCTCCTCTGCAGCCCTTTGCGCAAAGTGTAGAGGAAGAAGGTTGTCTCTGAGACCTCTTCTGCCACGTTTCACCAAAACTGGCCTTTATGCTCAAAAGTCAGTAGGGTTCTGTGACCTGGGTGAGGCCCCACACACTTCATTCCTATAGCAAGGACATGAAAAACAGTTAGTCCCATCGAAACTGGGAGCTCTCAAATGCTTAGAAAAACTAAAGGGATGGAAAAATGCCTCCCAAACAACTTAGAATCATAGAATAATTAAGGTTGGAAAAGACCTCCAATGTTATCAAGATCCAACTGTCAGACCAAAGCTACCATGCCTACTAAACCACGTCCTGAAGTGCTACATATACATGTTTGTTGAACTTCCAAGGTTGGAGACTCCACTATTGCACTGGGCAACATGTTCTAATGCTTTGTCAGTCTTTCAGTAAAGAAATTTTTCCTAACTTCAACTTTTGCTTCATCTGAATTCTTCACCATTTCAGCTGAACTTTCTGCTTTAATTACTTTTACTTCCAATCAGTTTTAGGCAGAAAAGACCATTCAAAGCCAAAATTCAAATCTTGCATTCTGAAAATGTCTAAAGGGAAAGCTTTGCCAGTTCCAAAATGAAATATTTCAACAATGTTAAAATTAAATGATTCACATTTTGAAGCATTTCCAATTTTCTTTTTCTGCAGCTAAAACTGAACTCACTCCAAATTGGTGAAAGATAGCCTTTTGACATTGAACTTATTAGGAAAAAAAAAACATCCATCAAAGGAAAAACCCAATTACCTGACTTCATGGAGGTTTAGCTATTACCAGCACCATGTAAGAGCCAAGATGTGTTCCCTCTATTTCGGTTCTGGAGTGAGCTGGGAAATTCAAATTTGCTTGTTGAGCATTATGTCTGAAAAATTCATCTTTTCACCTGCCACGAAATGGGCAGCACAGGGATGTGACCCTTTTGTAATACTGCTAATTCTAACAAGCATCTTCACCTCCAGGTACATGGATTTCTTCCCCACTCCTTCCAACATCACCACCGACCTCCTCTTTGAGAAAAGTGCCAACTATTTCCATTCTGAGGAAGCCCCAAAGCGAGCTGCTTCTCTCATTCCCAAGGCCAAGATCATCACCATCCTCATTGACCCATCTGATCGGGCGTACTCCTGGTACCAGGTACAAACTCTGCCTTCAATACACAGATTATGAAATCAATGACAGGGGATGATGGCCAAAATCAGTGGGAATTTGTGTCCTTGAGCAAGAATGGGATTTATTGCAAAGCATTTGCTCTGGGTAGCAGCGGAAGGATGCTGAATGCCAGCGTTTGCAGTTGGCACCTGTGACACTACTGTCATAAATGATGAAACTTCTCAGCTTAGAGCTGCCACCAGCTGTAAACAAACAGTTTAATCTCAATTTCAGCTGACACTGCATAGAGGAAAATCGCCGCTCCTTGCCCAGGGGGGTATACGGGTGAAAAGAAGCACAGCCTAGCTAGAAAATCAGGGCTCTCGATGCTGAGAACCTGGCACCTCAAACCATTCACCAGTGTGTAAGCTAAACAATATGTGGTAGTCTACAAATATATGCAGTGTCTTATAACATTTCCAAGGAGTTAAAAAGAGCTGTGTCTGGAGAGGGTTTTTTTCTCTCCTTGGAAACAAAAGAAAGCCTGTTGTTTTCCTGAGGGAACTCTAGGATACTCCTTCTTGCCTTTAACTAAGCCCACATCTTTCCATATAAAGTCTTCACTCTTTCAAAAAAACCCCTATTTTTAAACAGACATTTAGGCAAGCGTTTAAAATACGGCGTGGTATTACAGATAAAGGAAATACTAAAAACAGTGTTAAACCAGACAGAAATTAATGATGCTGCAATAGGCGCGAAATTCACCATTTCTGATCCTGTTATGAGCTCTGCAAGGAATAAAACATGGCCTAGGGCTGCACTTTGCACCCTTTTTACTATCTCATGTGCACTTCTACAACAGCTGATGTGAGATGAAAGCGGGACAAGGAATTGTGTCTATTTTGACAGAATTTAGCCCTTCAGCTACCCCTCACCTGTCCAAGGAGGGTCCTTGATTGGTGGCTCCATCCTGATTCCTTGCTCTCTCTGCTCCTACCTAAGAGAAGCAGCCAGGCTGGCCACGCCAGCACATCCCTCCTAGCAGCTATCAGCAAGCTTATGGCTTGATCTTCAGCGTTCTTGTGACCCGTCTAAATATCTCTCTTTAGCATCAGCGATCCCATGAGGACCCCGCTGCCCTGAAATTCAATTTTTATGAAGTCATTACATCCAGCCATCGGGCGCCCTCGGAGATAAGGACTCTCCAGAAGAGATGCCTGACACCGGGATGGTACGCAGTCCACATTGAAAGATGGTTAACTCATTACCCTGCTTCACAGGTAATTTCCAACCTGCTGTTTCACCAAGCTCGTTTACTCTCAGGAAGTCTCAAAATAAGCCAAAATAAGCACGGCCTCTTCATCAGAGGTGATGCAATATTTCCCACTGGAACTCTTAGCTGTTAGGGAATGCAGATTTGACAAGATCAGGATATTTGGCAGAAGCCTGATGATTTTTCTGTCTTCTGATGGAAAAGATGCTATGAACTGTGGCCACATGAGCTTGCTGGGGGACTTCGGGATTTCCTTCCAGGATCAGCCGAGGTTGTCAGGGCTTCTGGGTCCCAAGAAACAAGCAGCTGCAAATTGAGACATTGTGAGGTTTGGCAAATTCATTTAGAAAATTCTAGGGCTTTTTCTATAAAGAAATTTCATTCAGCTTCCCACTCAATCCCTTTCATAGAAAATTTCACTTCCTTTTTTTTAATCCTGATATAGAATTAGCCTTTCTCAACATCAGAACAGAGATTCCTTCTTTTACTGCATCTTATTCAGATGTTTCATTGAATTGGCTGTTATAATCATTCCCAAGAAAATTTTACATAAACACATGGACCTAAAGAATATTCCCATTACTAAAAAAAAGTGTTTGTAGATACAAAGATAAAGCAAACATTTTGGTACTGCAAAATATATGCATGGGCACACTTTACCTATGGGTATAGTCCACAGCTTAGTTCAGAGGTCTACCTATTGTAGGAAAAAGTTTTAAGAGGTACTTAATAAGCCTAATGAACATGTGTCTCCAGAGACTGCTCTATGTGGGAGAGAATTTTTCTGAAAGAAAGCAGAACTGAACATCGTTTGTTTAGTCAGGGACCTGGAAAAAAAAATTCCAAAAATAAACACAAGCCCTTTTTGCAGTCGTCTCCTTTTTACGCAGTCTCAGCCTTACTACAAAGAGAAGCAGGTCGATCCCATTTCCAGGAGAAAAGAAAAAGTCTCAGTTGGTCATTTGCTTTCTTCTTTCTTGTATGTCCTTCCTCTCATAAACGGGGAAGGGTGACTAAAGCATCTGAGCTCTAGGAGCAAACAGGACACATCTCATCAGCCACCATCTCCCAAATTGTTCCTCTGAAGGAGAAGAGGCTCTTCTAGCAAATTTGGAGCAGGCAAAGGGTGCTGAACGTCCCATTCCCTGTTACCTATGCCCCTTCTCCATGCTCATCCAGGGCTGCTGCCCCATCTCGTGAAGATTTTTCCCCTCCTTCTGCTGTAGCAAAGTGTAAGCACAGCTGTCTTATTAAACATTCAGAGACACATTGACATATTTCTTGTAAAACCTGTAACCACTCATGTCGCATAGTTACAGTGATTAATTTTACAAGATACACAGCAAAATGCACTCATTCTTAATAAGGTGCACGCAGGGAGTGCACTCACAGTGCTTACTAATGGGCACTCAGTAATGTGCATTCACTCAGTCTGTGCACTCCAAAACTTAATAATTCATAATAAGCCCTCACAATAAATATAAAACACGTCTGCCCAGAACAGTTATTAGCAATGCTGCTTGGTACTCCAGTAGACTCCTGATACATTGTCTTAATATTTTCTTGTGAAGGTCAATCACATCAATCTTTAATTAAAATCAAAACAAAACAAAAAACCAAACCTCTTTGCTAACAGTTTTGCAAGCCTACATGATTGGTAGACTGGTGGTAAGTTGGAAAAGAACTTCTAAAAGAATTTCATCCGCACATTTGTTATTAGCACTGTACAAAGTCACATGCTAACTTAGATCCGTGTTGTCACAGAAGGGAAAGAATGCTATTCTTTCATAGAATCATAGAACAACCAGGTTGGAAGAGACCCACCGGATCAACGAGTCCAACCATTCCTATCAAACTGTTCCTTTCGTTAACTTTAATCCTGTTTCTAAATAACAATCATATTTACCCCTACAGTTGCTTATTATTGATGGACAGCAGCTAAGAAGTGACCCAGCTACTGTGATGGATGAAGTGCAGAAGTTTCTTNAGAGTCATATGAAAAATGTCTGATCAGTTTGAGTGTGTGATCATAGATGCCCATGGTATCTAATTTTGCTCTCATTAATGTACTGTTTAAAATGTATGTTCAGTTGATGTGGCTTGTTCAGGTAAAAGCTCACCACATATTTGCTCATCAGAGTTTTGAACCTTATGACAGAAGCTGAAGACAACTTAGTGTTGGGTGTGCAAACTTTGTCTTCAGTGTCTTTATCACATTCATATAGGAGTCCAATGAGAGAGATTGGGTTAGAAGCACTCTCAGCATCAATAAGATTGATCAGATCACATGGTTTCTTTGATAGTTTGCTTTTAACAATATCATTCCTTAATTCTATTTTCATATGTGTTTGAGCCATTCTGACAACCTTTCACCTGGTAGTAATCAGACACACAGCACAGAAGAATTTAGTCGACACACCCTAAATTTGTTAAAATTATCAGCTACTTACAGTAGATCCCCAAGCTGGAAATTTCAGGCTCAAGCACAGCACCTGGAGCACAGGGAGAAGCTCGTATTTGCCTACAAAGCACAAAACCCTCAGACGTAGAAGCCCGAATGTTCATGGCCTACGGTATCAGTGCCAAAACTGCAGGAGCTCTGCAGGAGCCCAAATCAAGGTCCCTTGAACTTCAGGAAAGCCTTTTGACTGACTTCCCACAGCCTTTAGTTCCGTTCTAGCAAAGGCAGCTATCAAGAGCCTGGATCACATTTCTCATTCTTGCTACCCGGAGGGTGAGGTTTTCCCTGTGAAAGGGGATTAATGGCCTGTGTGACATTCTCTTTGCCATTTCTCAGTTCCCTGCAGAAAGGCAGAGCCTTGCAGGGGTGGGAGGGGGCTGAATTACTCTCCTCTCCTAGTCCAGTGGAAAATTGTAAGAGGCTTTTTCACTGAGCCTTTCTGGATGAAGAGCATGATCTCATTACAGCCAGAAGCACTGGGCTGGTAGAGCCCTGGGACATCTGTAGGCTGAGAAGCTGGGCATTATGGTTTTTCCTGGTAGGTGTGCAAGCAGAGAGGATGAGC
>WAAB01003651.1:46603-75356 GCA_013389865.1 Piaya cayana | reverse complement strand
CTAAATATCAAACTACACAATTACCAAAGCTATTAGACTTTATTAACTTCAACAGGAGCACTCACAAATCTGAAGTTAAGCACTCACTTGAAATGCTTTGCTGGTCTAAGGCCTAGAAAGGCAATAATTAATTTTACAGGAAGGTTGCCTGGTTTTCATATATTAGTAACAAAGGACCACAACAATTTTCTTTTTCTGAGCTCATATCTTCTGAAAACAAGGCTAGAATATGTTCTGCTCCTTGCTGGAGTTCCCAGGTGGTAAAAGCCTGGTAGCCGATTCATTTTATCCTCACTCAGCAGTTAAAGAGAATAATTAGAGGTGGTTTTACTGAATGGAAGAATAACTTATCCTAAATGTATCTACAAACACACAAAACCTGGGATGAATTCAAACAGCCATTAGTAAAGAACAGCTATCCTGAGCTCTGGCCTCTAAGAGTCATTAATGTTTGTAGACTGCCCTTTCAGAGCTAAAACACCACCTCAGATCAGATCCGCAGCCTCCTAGAGCAGCAGAGAGGGGTATTGCTAGTCTGCAATGCCCAAGAAATAAGAAACAGCTTTATTCACCACCAAGAGAAAATAAAACTCAACAGTACAAGCAGATACCTTGCCTAGGGTCCAGTGTACGAAGCTCAGTCTCGCACAACAGAAAATTACACCAACAAGCAGTGAAACGAGGGCAATCAAGCAGATGGGGTGCAGTCCAAGGCAGTCTCCATAGTTTAGCACAGCCTTCCACACATTCCCACCCCTGCAGAACACTCAAACCCAACTAGTCCAGGTGAAGCACTTAAGGATCAGAAAGGATTCGTGATGCAGGACCTTGAATCTGAGGCAGGAGAAGCTTGCATTGTTTAGTGGGGAGATACAAGGTACTTCTTTTTGCTCCCCAGGCAGCTCTAAGTCTGCAGGGCTGTAAGGATATAGCACTGAGCCCTTTCTAACACACTCAATCAACAGCCAGGATGCTTTTGCTAGAGTATATGATTGCTGTAGATGTGTATCAGAGCTCACATAGCCAGAGCGAGCTCTCATCTCCCTACAAAACCCTGAGAGGATATAGACTCGGAGATCCCAGAATCAAGCACAATAACCTGTGGCTGATCTGCAGCACATCGCTCAACCTGTTGAGAGTTAATTAATCCAATTGCCACAGGTTAGTTCCTCCCCCATCAGACCAGACCCAGCTTCAGCTGAACTCAGACCTACACTAAACGGAACTGAAATGATGGGGTTTCCACCCACAGACACAAGCCTAAATTTAAGCCCATTTATTTAATCTCATTTCCCTGACGTTATTTACAGAACTCAGCCTTATAAGAAGGGCTTGTAGGAAAGGTGAAGACAGACTTTTTAGTAGGGCCTGTTGTGACAGGGCTAAAGGTAATGGTATTAAACTAACAGTGGGTATATTCAGACCACATACAAGGAAGAAATTGGTTTTATACTGTGTATGGTAAAACAAAAGAACAGGTTTCCCAAGTGGTTGTAGGTGTCCCATCCCTGCAAAAATTCAGTGTGAGATGGGATGGGACTCCAAGCAACCTGATCGAGTTGAAAATGTCCCTGCTCAGCTGCAGGGGAGTTGTATTAGATGATTTTTAAGGGTCCCTTCCAATCCAAACTACAACATGATTCTGTGATACAAGCACCAGGGCAAGGCTGAAGAGTGAAATCAGCACTTTCTCTTTCGTGACACAATTCAGATGAGCTATAGGACCATTGTAGCACACCCAGTCTCCAAGACACACACACTAGTGTGTGATAAGGCCGTGATATTCACTCATATGCTGTCGCATAGGTGCAGAAGAAGCAATCATAGAATTGTGGTTTCCAATGTGGACAACAACGCCCCAAGAATAGGAGCAAGGCCAGCAAGCCACACACCACATGAAAACCATTTTCCTTTAACACGTTTGGGTTATTTCCTCTGAGGATCGTCTGCAAAAAAAAAATACCAGCAAGTGAAACCCTACAAATAAACATCACCCAGCTTCTGTGCAGCTGTGGCTCTGAGCTGCACACGCGCCTTTGTAAAGACAGAAATACAGTCATCTTCCTCAAGCAAAGAGAAACACATAAGGAAGTTTGGATTTATGATGAAAGGGTCAGGAGTTGCAAGCACAGGTTTATTTTCAATTCCAGACACTCTTAGCAGCAATATAAAGTAGCCACGTTAAACTCTCTGGAGCTTCTCTGCTTGGCAATTGCACGTTAACGACTTTCCAGAATGAAAGTGGAGGTGAGGACATGAATTTACTCTCTCGCAACACTGCTGCCACACCAGCTGGGATATCAGGGAGGGGAAAAGAGAAGATCTAAAGATGTAGAAACAGGAGTAGCGATTCTTGCATCCTAAGCAGTTAAAATCTAACCCAGAAATTCACAGCACAGACTGTAAGTAACTCAGAAGGGAAGGGAGACCTTTGTGGTCAAGATGTTGGACTGGAATCAATCAGTTCATCATCCCACATCAGATTCCCACCTGTAAAAGAGGGAATATTACTCACCAAATCACTGCCCCAGGGAAGCTGCTAAACACAGGTTTATAAGGTGCTTTACATATCCAAAATATCTTCATGTGAGAATGATTGGCAGCTCCCAGGGCATAAATGCCCTCCTGAGTCCCACCAGCTGCCTCTCCATCTTGGATTGATGTGCAGAGCAAAGCCAGCTGGTGAGAGGCTGCAGGCTGCTTCTGCTGCTACTCCCTGCATCACCAACCAGGGGGTTCATCTGAAGCCATGACACCACGGCCAAGAGTTACATTCAGTAGCGAAATAGGAAGGATGTGCAAAGAATGGGCCTGATTTACAGGACGTTTCTGGCAGGCACCTGCCTTCTCCAGCATTAAGCCTATCAAATAAATAATTAACATGTCCAAACCCTCCTGGAGAAGATGCTTTTACAAGGCTAATGCTGGCTCAGTCCTCTGGGGATTCACTGAGCCCCCAGAACCCCCAAACTCAGAAGAAGGGTTAGAGCTCTTGTTGCAACTTCTCCTTCCCCATCCTCATCTGGTTCCCCAGCAGAAGCGAGCACTTTGGCACAGTGTGAAGGGCTGAAGCACCAGATATGAGGGGACCGGCAAAAATAATGCTTGTAATAAAATGCTATTTTCCCTTAAACATCTGCTTTAGCAATTTGCCTCTAAAACAGACCCTGTGATAATCAAATAGAGCCTAATCCATATTTTGGGAAAAGCTTTGATAAGGATTAGCCATCTCCTCTTCCTCCTTGCTTTCACTCCAGTGAAATCTTCCTCCGCAATCAAAGCACCGGGGCCTTTTTCCAGATATCTCAGCAGGCTTCAAAGCAATTCCACAGACTCGCTGGGGATAAAGGCTGTCCCAACGGCCAAGTCTCGCCTTTGATTTACAGCTAATACCTAACAGCCCTGTCTCCATGTGGTGGCAGGTACTTGGCTTCTCACTCGCGTTATCTCAGCCTTGGCTATGCCAGACGATGGAGGGGATGCATACATTACAGCTGGCTGCGTTGCCAGCAGGGCCAGGGAGCCAACAGCAGTAAGAAATCAACAGTAATACGCATTCAAGTCTTTGCAAGGAGATATTCAAGGTCTTCTCCTTCACCCGATTGCAAGATCTTCTTTCTTTCCTTACAGCAAGGACTGAATGAGGGTGAGCATGTATCCTGCTTGGTAGGAAATTTAAAATATAGAGAGAAGGAAGCACTAGGATGATTTGTCACCATGAACTTCGCAGTACCTGGAGAGATACAAGCTAGGAAATTTAGGGTCTAGATCACCTTGTAAAAGGGTGAACCATAAATCACCACGCAGCAGAGCTGCAAATGATGGGAACCATCTCCTTGTAAAAAAGTCTTTAAACTCCAGCAGCAGCAGTGTGATACCCAACATTTGTTCTTCTCATGTTTGCCTGTGCAAGCTCACTTAGAATCATAAAGTAGTTTGGGTTGGAAGGGACCTTAAAGATTATCCTGTTCCAACCCCCCTGCTATGAGCAGGGACACCTCCCACTAGATCAGGCTGCCCAAGGCTCTATTCAACCTGGTCTTAAACACCTCCAGGGATGGGGCATCCACAGCTTCCCTGGGAAACCTGTGCCAGGGCCTCACCACTCTCATGGTGAAGAAATCCCTTGTTGAGTCTAGCCTAAATCTGCCCCTCTCCAGTTTATACCTGTTCCCCCTCGTCCTATCACTACAAGCCTTTGTAAGCAGTCCCTCCTCAATTTTCCTGTAGCCCCTTTCAGGTACTGGAAGGTCATTATAAGATATTCTCGGAACCTTCTCTTTTCCAGGCTGAACAACCCCAACTCTCTCAGCCTGTCCTCATATGAGAAGTCCTCCAGCCCTTTGATCATCTTTGTAGCCTCCTCTGGACCCATTCCAACAGCTCCATATCCTTCTTATGTTGAGGATTCCAGAACTAGACACAGGACTCCAGATGAGGTCTCACAAGAATGGAATAGAAGGGCAGAATCACCTCCCTCAACCTGCTGGTCACACTTCTTTTGATGCAGCTCTTGATGGTATCATCATGGCCTTCCCTGCTTGGTGAACTTCTGACTAGACATTGTTTTTTCACTGTTCCTGGCACTAGTACCTTGACTTCCTTCAGCCAGATTGGCTCAGCCACCAGCTTCTTGCAATATCTCTGCTTCTGGCCATGCTGCCTCCAAATCTCTCTTCTGACTTCTATGAGACCAGTGGACTTCAGCTCATCTGACCTCCTCCCCACCATCTATGATGTGAACTTCAGCAGAACCATCACATTTCAATCCACTGGCAGCGCTAGCTATGAGGTCCTAGTCCAGGGTGGAGTCAGTCCCTCTGAATCATCGAGTCATTTTGTTGGAAAAGATACATTGAGATAATTGAGTCCAATCACATATTTCATGACTTTCACCTCATGCCACATCATTCCCATAACTTGATGCCAGTAACTGTCTTCCACGTCACATGCATTCCTGACAGTGGGTCAGGAAAAGGCTGCAGGACTGCCCAGAGAGCATCAATGGCTCTAGACCTTTGTCATCTGTAATTCAAAGCCACGGGGAAATTTTGTGGACAAAAAGATGGGAACCCTGGGCCACAAACCAAAGATAGCATAGATCACCAGCCGACCCTTTAGCAGTCATCCTGCAGTCTAATGACATACAAAAATACCCAGTGCCATTTCCCCAGGGTGCTCTGTGATATAATGGAAGCTGGATAAAGAGCCAGTATTTGGAAATTCATTATAATTGCACGCTGCTTTTCACTTGTGCAACCACAATGGTTACCATGCAATTACATGTCACCATATACAAATGACAGTGCAGTTACAGTAACTTTACCAATTACAGGGAAATTGCACCCACTATGCTAAGAGGGTTTCATTCAAACATAATTCGGGAATGCAAGGACGGGGGGAAATTTACTCAAATGGACTAGAACTGGTACAGACGTTTGGTTTTTAGGTATGTAGTTTAAGCATCAGTTCAAGGACTGGTGTCAAGTTTCCAGAGGGCTGAAGAATCTTAATGTAGTACAGACGTTCTTATGCCTGCATTTATGTTCCTGCTACACTGTGAGCGTAAGGCTTCCAAACAGCCTGTACCATGTACCTCCACATCGTAAAATTTGCAATTTCCTGAAGAAGAGGAGGCCTTTCTTACAGAGACCAACAGGTTCCTTTAGTCTTCAGGCTTTTTGCTTAGCAGAGCTGGTAAATTATTAATAAGAAGCGATTGTTGCTATGAATTTAACATCCTCTAAGTCCTAACTTCCCAAGCAATTGTTGTGCTGAAAGACGTGTACAACGTACATCAATCAGTGAAGCCCTAAAAATATTCTAAATCTCAATATTTAAGCAATATTGTCAATAAGGTTGCTTTTCCTATTTCCTACTGCAGACCCTGTGGGTGCAGACCACAGCTTTCAGAGTCTGGTGACTCTGTCACAGCCACAAGCCTAGTGAGCAGTCACTGCAAACGCCTTTCAGCCCCTTGCTTGTTCTCAGACTCTTGCTCCCACTTCCACTATGCACCTTGTCTTACCACTGGTATGAGACTGGCCAGCAGCAGGATTTCTGCTCTGGAAGTAGCACAGAGAAACAACTCATACCCCCATGAAGGAAAGTCCAAGACTGACTATGCAGAGAAGCACATCACAGAGAGCAAGCGTACAGTACCATCCTTAGCAAAACAACATAATGCCTTCTCGGTCACTTATAGAAGACACTCCTACCGTTACAAGTGAAGATGCAATTAAGGATCCAGCCTGAAAGAATAAATTTATGTAACTGGCTGATAATGTACTGATACCGTCTCACCGTACCCCTCAGCTCCCATGCCAACTTCAGCTTCAAGCATTCGCCAGGATTAATAGTCACACAATGTCAAGGTAAACAAGGCGAAGTGCAGAACAGACTCAGATATCTGGGAATATATTTCAGTGGGATATTTACACCCTCTGATGTGGATATTGTAACTTAAGTGATATTTTGAGTACCTTGGTTAGACTCCAAGGGTCTAATACAGACAGAAAAGGATGCCAGCAACTCTAGCAGCAATGCAGAGTGTCAGATCATGATAGTAAAAACACTCTTATTTATGGATGTATTCACATCCTGCATCCCAAACATCCCTGTTGTGTCAGCCAAATCTCCCTTTGGCATAAGTCATTTCCACCTCCTCAAAAACATCGTGATGTTTCAATTGCAAATCTAAATCTCTGCATTAGCTCACCAAACCATGCAAGCTGCAGTGAAAATCAGATTCTTGATGTGTGTGGTCACTGAGGTTCGTCCCCTCACAACTTGCAAGTGTACGTGCAATCAAGAAGGGTGGATGGGACTTGAAGAGGAACGAGTGTGAGTGTAAAAGGAAGTCAAGTTCTTCTACAGTCCAATAAACTTCCCTCTGCTGGCTCAGCGGATGGAGGATCATGTGGATGAGGCACTGAAGGATAAACAGAGCAGTATGATCTCCATGGCTCTCAGCTTGATGCTTTCCATGAGCTTTAAAAATTCACTTAAAATTTTTCACACACACACATACACACACAAAAAAGATTATTACGTGTGGAGAATTTGCCTTTGAAAGTGCCATCGTCTGTTGGGTAAATCAACATTTAGGGATTTTTCAAAAGTGAAATATTGATCAAATAAGCTGCTAGAGCTCTTCTGTAAGAACGTATTCCAGCAGGAAAGCTGTGTTATGCACCTGAAAGAGAGCAGCACTGACTTCCTCTGGTGCTGCTGCAGTTGACATGGCTTGTAAGAATCCCACAGAGAGAAAAACTTGGGTGAAAAGGGTTTTCTCTGTATGCAGATTGACACCTTTGAGAGAAAGAGAAAAGTGCTCACCAGCTGCTGCATTTTATCCTAAAGAACGTTGCATTTCCATGATCAGCCAAAGGTTGTCTATATAATGAATTCCTCTAAGACATCAACTGATGAAAGAGGAGTAAGAAGAGAATGGATCTCTGTCCTCTGGCAGCTGTGCCCCATAATCCTGAGCATCCCTGCCATAACATGGGTTTCTCTCAGACGCGTCCATCCCATAGACATTCCTTTCCCCAAATTACGAAGTCTCACGTCCATCTTCACCAGCCAGACACAACAGGCATACTAGGGGGCCCTTCTAATATCTCCACAACAATAAGACTTCTGTTTGCTGCAGCCAATGTTGAAGGGTGTAGGAGTCTTCTCTTGCTGACCCGTCCTCCCTCTCACAGACAACACGCCTGGCCCATTGTCTCTCAATAGTTTCTGGCAGGAGAATGGTTAAACCATCACTTCTGGAGCATTTCTGGCAGCTGCCAGATACCCCTCATTCTCATTCCAGTGACGCACACCAGCACCTTGCCGGATAGAGTCCAGCTGCCTCCCCTACATCATCACCACCAGACATTCTCCACAGAATCACAATTACTATAATTATTATTTTGTTACACAGACAGAATTATCATTTGGGCTGCAAAGTGCCACGCGCACCAACAGTGCTATATAAATTAAACAACAACACTGCTTTGCATGCAGGAAACACCTTCGCTTGGAGATCCCGGAGCTGCTTAAAAGCATTAATTAAGCCTCACCACAGTCCTGCGAAGGTAAGCTAAATGTTGTAATGAATGACATGTATGTGTGATTGCCCTTCAGCAAAGGGAAATTGAGAGAGCTTGGCTGGGTACAAGACCCCGCAGCTTGCTCACCAAGTAATGGAGAGTCATGATGAAATCTAGGGCTGCGCATCTCGATCAGGCAGAACAGAGATGTGTCTGGTCCTATCATCTCATGGAAAATGAATAAAAAGACACCTGGTTATCGGTTTAAACAATGAACTGAAACACTCAAGCTCTAAAAAGAAAAAAATCTACCACTTGCTGCCTCTATCTGTGCAAATCTCAGTACCTGAGGAATTCAGAACACTTGTGTCAGGCCAGTACAATTTCACTCAAGCCATTAAGCTCAAACTCCTGCTGCATCTCAAAGTGGGACTGTGCAAGTGGAAGGCTGCAGCCGGCCCTCAGAAGCAGGGATACCATTACAATTACAGCCCTGTGTTTCTTGGCGCAGGATCCCCACCAGTAGCCCCAACTCATTTATAAGTGCTGGGTCATTCCCTCATTAGAAAGAATACGTTTCTATTATTCCCTCCTGCACACTCCCTCGCTCAGCCTCTCCCATTCTCTCTCTGTGTCTAAATACACGCCGGGCTAATATCACTTGTTTACAGAATAAATCAGCTGAACAAATCCTATTATATTTTGGAACACTGACAATGACAGGGTAATGACATTGAAACAGAAAATGCCATGTTGGTCCTACTGATCGGATGTCACCCACATGCTCTATCAGCTATGCCAGTTCCAATACTGCACGGAGGAAACAGAGGTGTCTCTCTTTCTGCAACGCTACCATTTAGCTGCTTACATATCTATTTGTCTTGCCTTTCCTGCTTTTCAAGAACTGCTTTAAACATTATTAGACTCTGCACCATATGGCAGAAAACAGTGGGGCTGCAGTGTTTGACGGCTCTTAAATTTAAGCGACTGGGTGCTGGTGGCACAGGGAGGACATTAAGTCCTATGTATTGTGTAGCTTTCTGCCAGAAAGATGCAACAAAGTTCTACATTTCAGCAAGCCACGTTCATCCACTTACTGACATTTTTCTGTGTAGAAAGCAGAGCAAGAGAAGGGAATTTCAGAGGTAGATGTGCAGGACACTCAAGTACCCAGCTCATCCTGAACCTGGACAAATCTACCCAGCCAGGTCCACGTTGGCTATGCAAACACTACATTTTGTCCCAAAGCTGTTGTNCACTCTTTCAATAAAGAATTTTTTCTTAATATCCAGTCTAAACGTCCCCTGGTACAACTTGTAGCAGTTTCCTCTTGTCCTATCACTTGTTACTTGGGAGAAGAGACCAACATCCGCCTCACTACAAACTCCTTTCAGATAGGTTGTAGAAGACGATGAATCACAGAATCATTAGGTTGGAAAAGACCCCCAGGATCATTGAGTCCAAACATTCTCATCAACCATTAAACCTCAACCCCTCATCCACCCATCTTTTAAATACCTCCAGGGATGGTGACTCAACCACCTCCCTGAGTGAAGGAGGTTGCTGAGGTCTCCCCTCAGCCTCCACTTCTTCAGAATAAACAACCCCAGTTCCTACAGATGCTTGATTGTCCACATCTTCACACCAGCCAGTCATCAGTGTAGGTGTTTCCAACATCTATTAATCCTGCGTAATATAATGGAGACCCATATATCCACGTAGTTTGGATAAACAACAAACCAGACTTATTTTGGAGAGTAGGGGAGGGAAGTCTTATGTTATCTATGTGTTGGAATATAGAATAAATAGACACGTGCATCACATTGTTCCCAGAGGCTAAACAACTTAGCTGACTCTCTGAGTATTAAGACAGACCCTGCACTGTTTTTCACCCTGTCAACTACACTTGCATCAGGCAACTGAGAAAGGGTCTGTGGAGGATTTAGCCTAGAAAGCAACGCTGAATCCAGCATACCCTCGACCCCCTCCTCAACAGAATGGCTATTGTACAAACTTGCATGCTCTGGAGGTACTTTAAATAGCATCAGGCTCAGTCAGGGAGTCACTTTGCTTCTGGTCTGTCCAGGATGGCTGGGGTTTTCTTGCTTCTTTTTATTTAAAAAAAAAAAATAGCTGTTGCACAAGCTTTCCCCTTGGACAACACAGCAAAACCTCCCAGAGAGGCAACACGAGGTCAAGTCTGTAAAGTAGCTGAGCTGCCAGCGTGGAAGAGAATGCGAGGAGATCACATGGAGCCCTCCAAAAATGCAAGGCTGAGCCACGGGCGACCACAAGGCTCAACCACAGAAGAAAACAGCCTGGGTTGCTGGCAGAGGAGGCAATGAAGATGAGTTCCCAGAAGCAAATCTAATTGTCTATGTGGCAAGAAATGCAGACAAATATCATGCACAGTGGTGGAGAAGCTGATACCTTGATCACCTGCAGAAGCAGCCACCACCAGGACATTAGGCTGATGCTGAAAGACGCTGAGCTGCTCAGGAAGAGCCAGCGTGGTCCAGAGATGGGATTGACAGTGGGGGAGGGAACAACACTTGAAATATCTCAGACACAACAGCAACTCAGCAGCTTTGGTCTCTGCTCTGTCCTCAATGAACATTTTGTGTGAGTGGGGTCAACCAGATGCGAGGAGCCTGGAAAGAACTGCACTGTGCACACAGGTTTGGCACCCAGCCACTTAAAGGCATAGGATTTCCTCTTGCTTTATGCTTGGAAAGTAAATAAATGGGTTTGAGAAGGAGGTTGTTTCCAAAACATGCTTTTTGTTTGTTTGGTTTTTTGCCTCCGGGACAAAATGAGGATTTTGGAAGGAGGGGCTGCAGGGTAGGAGCGTAATAAGAATGCAGCTAATTACCACCAGCATTATTTCTGCATGCACACTGATCTGAAAGTATCTTTTCAAGGGCAGGTGTTTAATACTGAGGAACATACTTAATACCTCAACTGCAATCATCCTCTCTGTGCAATTAGGCTTTGGTTTACAGCCCTTAAGTGCAAGCTTCAGTGCTTAAGATTTTTTGCTTTTCTCTTCCCCAGGGCCTCCGAAGCCGCTTTTCTCACCTGGAGTACAGGGCACTTTACAGAGGCAGGGAAGTGTCCTTATCCCTGCTGGCTCAAAGCAGAGATGTGGCATGCAGGAAGAAAGAGCATCACAGAGAAAAAAAAGTGAAGATAAACACACGTGGTACCTGAGAAGCCCCTGCAAGTGAGCTCTCACCAGGTTAGCATATGCTTGCACGCCTGAATTAGTCATGGACTTTTGAGGATGTCCAGATGACATATAAACAGCCAGCAGCTATAAACAGGCTGAACTGATTGCTCATGCAGATGCTGGAGAAGACCTATAGTGCTCATCAAGCACTGCTCAGCCATAGGCACATACATTGATGGAAAATGAGGAGAGTCTTGTTCTTGCAACTCCATTAGACACCAACCGTTGTTTTCCTGGCATGAACATGGGGGATGTTAATCAATGAATTAGTGCTAATTAGTTAATGAGCCTGCCTGGGCACATCACAGCAGAAGAGGTGGGGAGACTTTCCTAATTCCAGTTACAGAGGGGCCAGGACCTTGCTCAGAGCAGTGGAGATTTGAACTCAGCTGCTCTCCATTAGCCTGAGGAGCATGGCCTCAGACATCTCTGGTCACTTCCAGTGCTGACAATAATCAGCCACATAGCTGGAGAGAGCTCCCTGCTTCACTTTCATCTGAGCTTCCTCATGTAGCAAGTTAATATGACATTTCTCTCCAATTAAGTGTCTTTCACAACAGAGCACAACCAGCTTTGCAGGGAAGATGATGGTCAGGCCTGTTGGAGAAAGAGAAATGAGGAATGGGAAGGTGCACGTGGGAAGATTTTTCAAGTCACGGAGCTCAGTTGCAGAGATTTCTAAGCCAGCACCCTACCCCTTGCCTGTGTTGCCTCCCCAGTAAAGCCTTCCACCCACCCCAGCTCCCAGCATCAGCAGAGGACTCTTGTCACCTCTTATCAAAGTTTCTGGGCTCAGCAAGTTCCTCTGACAACACGCTCTGCACATACGCACACATGCTCCCATCCAACACAAACTGATGTGACCAATTATACAAACACAGATCTGGCAGTAATAAGCCTGTTTGCTCCGTCTTTGAGTCTCCAGTGAGCATTCCCCGAGAGGCACTGCCGTATTCCTGAGGCTGCTGCCTTTGCACAGCCTGCACTGTGTCTTTTTTGTCGTCGTTCTTCCTGCCCTTGCTTGTATCTTCAGAGCAAGAAGAGGAAAGCACTATTAAAAGTTGACCAAGAACTGACCTCAACTGCCCATGAGCCCTCTGGATGAGAAATACGAGTCTGTATAATTTAGAGTAATGACATGTCCACAAAACTCTTGTGCATGCTCTACCGAGTAGAGATGAACAAAAAGACCTATTGTGCAAGCACGAGTGGCATTGACTCCCACAGAGATTTACTTAGGATGGCCCGACTGGCAAGCAGTGACACTACGAGGTCTAATGAAACTGATAGCTCGTTCCTGTGACTGTGAGTCACTCCCCTGGGAAAGCAGCAGGCTCATGTCCCAGCCATCCCAGCCAGGAGAAACGGGCAGGGGCTGGGCGTGCAAAATGTCAAAGCAGCAGCACCACGCAGACCTCCTTCCAGGTATTCCTCTTCCCTGGGGCTAAGCAAAAGTTAACACTCCCTTTCATCCCAACCTTTCCCTTTTAAGGGAAAACAATGGGAGAAATGGCAGACAGAGATGACAATTCACGATTTTTAATTAAGTCATTTTTTTCCCTCAAAATGTCTCTTCTCTCCAGAAACTCTATCCTGTTTCCTTCTTTCTAACTGAATCTGTTTTGCTGTCCTCCATGCTAGAGAGCACCACAATAGCATGGGAGATATTCCTTTTTCCTAAAACAGTTGGGAATGTTGAGCACAGCAGTAAGAAACAGGAGTCCTTGAGCTGCAACTACGCTGCAAGTTGTGTTTTACTGTGCCTTAGCCAAACTTTCCATAAAACAGGGGTAATGCCTCTCCTCACTTTGGTGTCTGTCAGACCTTGTGTGTTGTTAACACCAGTGATGACAAACACAAGCCCTGGGATTAAAAGGAAAATCATGAAATAGGCAGCTTGTAGGAAAATCACGGTCACTCCGTGCCTCACCAAGAGTCACATTGACTGTCCCATCCAATAGATAAAGCCTTTCTGCCACTTGAGCTAGAAATGGCCCTTCCAAACCTGATGCCACGGAGCAGAAGAGAGGCCAAGAGCCAGACGCAAGGGCCGAGCAGCGTGCATCCTGGGGCAAGGTGCTCATGCAGCCAAAGCAACATGCCTGTGCATCCAAACATGCAAGGACTGATCAGCAATATGCCCCCCACAACCTCCTCCTGCAGTACGCTAAACCCCAAGAGTACAATAGTGCTCGCTCGGTGGGCATCAAGCATATAGCATGGTTAGGGGGGGATTCAGGGAAAGCAGAAAGAAGAACAACTTGAGGAACAGATGTATGGAGGAGATGTAGGACCCTTGGGGATTTAGGCACTGTTGACTGCAAAGATGTTTTGGGGAGCTGCTGACTTAGATGGGCCATGCCACTTGTCAGACAACGAGTCACGTCCCAGACACCTACCTCGCCTGCTCTCTCTTAGCAAAGTGTTGGGAAAATATTGCCCGGCTCTTTACACAAGGCCTTTTGTTGGCTGTTCAGCTTTGAAAACATTTCTTTTCTCCCCCAAGTGGCAGCGCTGCCATGAAAAACAGGAAGAGATTGAATACAGTAATTTAAACAGTCAAAATCCATTTCCTGCCAAAAGGAAAAGAAAATACCAGCAAAAGGCAGAAGCCAGGCAATAGTTAGGGACAGGCACATTGATTATCTTGGACAGATATTTGTGCTGTGTATCCAGTAAAAGCTACAGCAAAGGAGGTGACACCTTTTGATTTCAGGCACTGGAGCAGCAGGTGATGTTGCGAGGCAGAACAGGCTGATGAGGAGACCAGGGTCTACCAGAATAGCAGCAACCAGCTCCTAAGCTGACAGCCGAGATCGTGTGCCAACAATTCATGGTGTTTGGGATTGCAGCTCAAGGCTCCAGCAGGGATTCCCCACTCCTTTCACATCCCCCTGGCCCTGGCACACTGATGATGCTCTCAGCTTGGTCTCCAACACCCTCCTCTTCTTCATCCATGTTTGCATGTCCCACAGAGCAGTCCACCTGCCTGCTACCCAAGGCAGATGGGAAGGATCCTCTGCCTCTACTACTGAGCATCCTGGTAGTGAAATTATCACTGGGCTTCAAAATGCAATTATTGTTAAAATTATTCCATGTTGCCGAAAATCAACAAATCCCGCAATGATCAAGTCCTGTATCTACATCTCCGTCCTTCTCCAAAACTGCCCTAAAGAAAATAAATCTAGATTTTCCCCAGCGGTTAATACAGTTAATTACAAAGTTTGCAAAGCATATTTAACCCACAGACTTCTTTATCCAACATGAAGCACCCTGCAAGTCCATACAGACTCGCTCTCGCTGCTCCATACATTGATGCACCACATTGTACCTCAAATCTGGTCACATTTGGTGACCCACAATGTCAGGCAAAGGGAGGTGATGAAGTTGCTCTCTGTGGCTATATAAGTAGGAATGGCTTCAGTATCAGGAAAGGAGATTAATATTAGACATGAGGGAAAGCTCCCTAGCAGCAAGGATGGATCACGTAGGGAGAGAGAAGAATCTCTGTTGCCAGAGGTTAAGAACAGGTGAGACAAACATCTGTCAGAGGTGTTATAAGTAGGGCAGAAGAGCAAATCAGATGACCTCATAAGACTCTTTTTTTTCCTCAGTCTCATTTTTCTCTGATTATATGAATTTCTAAGCATTTGAGGTCAACTGTACTGTTTAAATATTAGATATCATCCTGTATTTGCAGAGAGGAACACCGGAGAGCTATTATCTGGGACTCTTCATCACCTGTGTGGACATCACCAATATGCAAATCAGCTGCCCAGACATAAAAATCCATCATTTTTTCCTGATTTATGCAGAAGATTAATAGGAGTCTAGCTATGACACAGGGAAAGAGGAGGAGTGAACACTGAGGACTCTCCATTAGTCCCAGACTTTTATATTTCCCATTCTGGAAATCCTTTCACACTGCTAACTTCTGCAACATGAACACATGGCTGGCAGCACAGAACACCGGGACAGGCTCATTCGACAGTTGTGTCTCCACACTTTGCCTTCACATTGGGTTTGCAAACCAGATGAGGGAAAGTCTCCAGAACATCCAACTCTGCAGGACATCTGGAAACCAAAAGCCTCCTGCCCATGTTGACCATGAGATTCAGTGCTTCTAGCCCAGCTTGCTGCCAGGTTCTATCTTTAATCCAGCTTTCCCACCTTCAGCCCCACCACCAAAGATGCCTGATAGGAGAAGCTGGAGACTCTGCACTGCACTATTCCAGCCAAGAGCACCATTCCCCTACATCCCTCTAATCACTTCTGTGTATTGCAGGTTATGAGAGCTGTGCTGGGACTGGTCGCCTAGGAACTTCTCTTGCCCTGCAGAAGCCTTGAGCAAGCATTACACCAGGGCAGGAGAAGAAGCATCATAACATGTGGATCCCCTCTGAGTCAATTATTACTCTATGAGAAAAAATAGTTACCAAGAGCCAGACCAGACCACACACCAAGATGTGAGGACAATGCAATGAGCCCAGCTCCGTAATCCATGGTCCTACAGTTGAGACCACAAAAAAGGGCTGGAATATGTCTTCTAACAGTGTTTCTCTGCAATGCTCAATGAAAACCTCCCACAGCTCATCTCTACCCATCTGCTCAATGCCAGGCACATCAGCTGTATCTGTTCACACGCAGGATTTTGTCTGCTGAAGGCAGAGCAGGAGAGCTGAAGTTCAGGTCCAGCATTTATCACAGGCAGGTTAAGCCCCTATTTGCACCAGCAGAGAAATATTTGACATCCACACAAACCCAGGGTAAGTCTCACTGATGGCTTTGTAATTGGTTTTAAAGCTGCTTCAAATACTTGTGCTAAGAGGCAGAGCGCAGCGCTGGAGGATGGCTGGCAAGCAGGACATCAGCAAAGGAGACGAGGCCCTCACGGACGTATATCCAGGCTCCAAAATACTTCACCAACCATCAAATACTTTCCAAGCTTAGCAGCTGGACTCTGCAATCCTTATAGCAGCCAAGTCACTAATACCTCTTCCCTCGGGCAGCGCAGCTGATCTCAGACAGGGCTTGCCAGCAGCACTAAGTAGACTCATTTAAGGAGAGGGCAGCCCACTTAGTTACACTTTTCAGAGTCCTGTTTTTAGTTCAAGGTTCTCCAGGCTTTTTCTCCAGCTGGGAAGTCTTAGCAACTCCGATTCACAGTGAAGAAATGCAATCACAAATATACTTTAATAGCTTTTTCCCACTGGGTTACTCAGCCCCTGACTCCTTGTCCTCTCCCCAACTCTGCAATCCTGTCCCTCCAAATTCAGTTTTATTGATCCAGGACTTATCCCAAGAGACACAAGAAAGCTGATGGCTTTTTTGCTCCTGTCTAAAGCCACAGAAGCCAGGTGACTGAGAGGTTTCAAGCCTCCTGATTTGAGAGCTCCAGTATTGCAAGTGTTAGTATGGAGGACAAGCAGAGCAGATTTGCAAATGCATGGAGAGGCTTAACAGTCCAGGAAAGTAACTCCAGTGGGAAGCTCCCAGCTTAAATCTAAAGGCAGCTCTTTGAATGTGCGGAGGCCTTGAGGCTAAACAAAAAAATCAAAGCCAGATTTGGGCACAGCCTTTCTCCCTGTGCAATACTCCACAGGGAGCTTTGCAGGTCTAGGCAGAAGAGATCCTGACTGAAATGAAGGGCTTGCCCCTCCGCACATTTGGTGTTGGGAGTGTGAGAGCAGTGCAAGGTCATGCACCAATGCAGAGGGTGCTGGTGTAAAGGGGAGTTAGGGCAGGACAAGGCAAGATTAATATCCCTGGACTGAAATTTCTGTCTGCGTTCCTCTTGATCTGTCCTTGTCCTGCAAAGGAGCAACAGCAGGGATCCCCAAGCAAAGGAGGCTTGAGTACAAAGGAAAGCCGGAGCAATCCTATATCCCAAGCTCTGACTCTGCCTTGAGATTATGGGACAGGAAAACGCTCTGGTGTTTCTCAGAATTCTCTTTGCTCAGACTTGAACTTGCCTCTCACTTGAAAGAGCTAATTAAGGAAGGAAATCAAAGCCCAGAGAGGCAGCTATTACAGCAGCCAGGGTGCAGTGCTGGCTGTGATGCTGATTTCTGTGGATGGTATCAAAGCCAGCTGTATACGGCCTGGGCCGATGCAGACTTCTGCAATGACACTTTAGTGAACCAACAGAATAAACCAAGACAATTTCTTAATAGCATTTGTAGGTCAGGTAGGCCAGCCTCTTCCCCAACCCTACCCTTAAATTTTGCAGTATTTAATCCTTGAATTGTAGCCAGGACTTAATTTTTCAGCATGGGGCAACACAGAGCTGGCTGGAAAATGGAAGATGAGGGACTTTTTGATGGTTAATGACCAGTGCTTCTCAGCTCTAGAAGAAATGAAGCCTTGGCTTCACAAAGCTCTCTGAACAAATCCTGCTCTGATTTCAGCTTGGGGAAATAAAATTACACCAGCGGACACAGAAACCACCACTAGCCATTATCTAAGTCCTGTTTTGGTTTAGGTTGGAGCCAAGACTGCACAAGGAAATGGGATTTAACCCCTAACAAATTGCACAGTGAAATAACAACAACAGGCAAATTCCTCCTAAAGATTTCAAGATCCTTTGGCTTAGTTCATCAGCAAACATAACATGTCTGGGGAGGTCAGAAAGTGACACCTTCCTCAGTTAGTCCATAAGCAAACCTAGCTATGAATTGGTTAAATGAGGTGGTGTGATGAGCTGGAGGCAGAGCCAAGACTGTGACAAGGCAGTGTCAGTTCCTTGGTCCCTGCTCTAGTTGTTGATCCAGGTTAAGGTTGGATGCTTAGGGGTCTCACTTACCGCACTGCTACAGGGAATATCCTTGACTTTCAGCCAGGCCAGATCTAACGTCCCCTCTCCCCTGTAGCAGGACTGCAGTCTGTCTTTGATGCGATCGTTGATCTTTTTCAGGACAAAGATGCAAAGAGCAGACTCATCCAAGGACTTCATCTTCCTCTTCTGCCCCTTGGAGAAGACCGTGAAGAGGATATCATCCTCAGGGCCAACACCCAAAGAGCTTGCTAAGATGGCTCCAGCCTTAGACAAGTAGGCCGCCTGGAGCAAACGGTACTCCACCCCGTTCTTCTCACAGCCAATGGGCACCTCAACATAGGAGTTAAAGGCCGTGTCCTCTTTACAAAGCCGGACCAGCTTGGAGGTATAAACCTGCTCCTTTGTGGTGGAGCCAGGTGGTGAGATCATCTCAGGCTGCAGAGTTAGGAAATAGACAAAGTTACCACTGCTGAAGCCATAGATGTAGTAGATATCAAAGTCTGGGATGATGGTAAACGTGTCTGAGGGGATCTTGATCATAGAGGCCACAAACTCGTCATGAAAGACATACGCAAACATCCCATCCGCCTCGGAGTTTTTGGTGAGCTTTCTGCTGGAAATAGTAGGGAAATACTCAGGTTTGCCATCCACAGCAGTGGCAATGAACAGCTTGTCATCCATGTTGCTGTAAGAAACAATGACTCCAAAAACAGAGCCACTCTCATTCACCCCAGAGAGATAATGCTCCTTCTTGTGGAAGGGCTCTCCCAGCTTGAAAAGGTCATCCAGCCTCAAAAGCTTGCAGATGCCCTGGTAAAGACTCCCACAGGCTATCAACCGATTCTCCTTGTAGTCTATGAGAAGCATTTTGTTTATGTTATTAGTGAGTGTCAAGGGTTCATTGCAGGTTTGGACTATCCTGGGAGGGTAACACTTGGGATTATCTTCATCTGGACCAGTCTGGTGGGTCACCAAGACCTTCAGGTCACTGGAGAGTTTGTAGATCCTGTTGACAGCTCCCAAGTAAATGTGCCCAGTTCTTTCATCAACCACCAAATGGTTGAAGTTCCCCTCCGCTTGGTCTCCAGTGAAAGTGATGAAGGACCTCTTTGGGTGAAGGGGCTGCTGCCTACCAAGAGGCAATACTGTGGTGGATAGCAGGAGATGAGAAACCAGACAAGTCCACTTCCACATGGTCGGTGACATGATTAGAAAGGTTTGTATTTCCAAAGGGAACGAGGATTAAAAGTTGTAAGTGTCTTCAGAAAACCAATTCCCTGGCAGATTTTGTCCTACAAGCAAAGAGAAAAGAAAACAAAAGTACATTACCATGGAGTATTCCTTCCTCCTCCCTCCTCCACAAGCGTGCCATCATCAGAGCGTATTTAATTGCTAATCCTCCCTTTCTCTGAGCTCTCTACTTAAAGCCAGCACAAAGGGAGCCCTCCTGAAAGAAAAGATGCTGGTAGAAAAAGCAGAAGTCATAGAGCAGAATAATAAATCAGCACCCTCTTACTCTCCATTACACACGCATTTGCCTCATGGTGCAGCACAGAAATGCGGTGGAAACCAGTGCAGAAGGTTCATGGCAGAAATATCAGGCAGTACTGCTGTTTGCACTGCCAACTTTGACCCAGTTGTGCATTTGCTATCTAAGAAGACAGGACAGGAGAAGGATTAATATCCTGCTCTTCTGGATGAGGGACTGAAATCTTGAGAAGGTCAGGGACCTGCCTACAGGGACAGGTCCAGATGGAGGCTGAGCTGTTTTGCAGCCCTTAAAATTTGCCAGGAAGAAGCCAGCTTTGGCCTGACATTAACATCATTTCATGGAGACCTCAGTCCAGACTGGGTCTGTTTGAACAGGCTCTCCGTGGCTTCCAGATCAAAGCTGGATCGTGCCAGTCCAGCTTGGAGTACAGATGTAGGGGTTGTGGTGTGCCAGCCCTCACAGCCACATCAACAAAGGGCAAGCAGCCAAGTATGGAGCAAACTGAGCACCACGTCTCCTTCCTCCCCTGAGTTCTTACCACGAGGCCACCCCCCATCCACTGCACAGCCGAGAAAACATTGTCTAAAAGACAGATACTGTTCCCTGGGCACCTCAGATGAGGAGACTGGGGCTGCCGAACTATTAGCAGTAATAAAATCAAAAAGACCATGAAGTAGGAAAAGTAGCAACCCAGAGACCAGCCTGGTGACTTCTCAAACATAAGGAAAGAGACTTCATAGAATCATACAATCATAGAATCACCAGGTTGGAAAAGACCCACCGGATCATCTTATCCAACCATTCCCATCAATCACTAAACCATGTCCCTCAGTGTCTCATCCACCTGTGCCTTAAGCACCTCCAGGGAAGGCGAATCAACCACCTCCCTGGGCAGCCTCTGCCAGTGCCCAANTTTTAACCAAGGTGGTGGAAGCAGTATTGGTTCAAACAGCTTCTGTAATTTGTTGATCACATCACCCCATCCTCATGGTGTGGAAATGTTTCTTCCTATTCAACACATCCATCTGCTCTCTCTTCCTTCACTGTTTCATGGCTGCTTTTGTATCAAGAAGAGCTTTATCCCTTTAAGGCCTCACAGAGCATGTGGGAAACATAGTCCTGTCACCTCAGGTCTCACCAGCCAGTCTCCTCAGTAAGTGTGAATTCACAAGCCTTGTTACTGGTGGCCAGGCTGAAGTATCCACCCCTCTTCAACATCCAGATCAGATTTTCACAAAATTTTCTTGATTTTAAAAAGGACTCAACACAAACCTCAGCTCCACTGCTGCAGGCCAGTGTCCCATCACCTCTCTCACAGCCTGACATTGCTGAAATCAGGGGTGTAACTAGCTGAGCAAAGGTGATGACAGTCAGCCCTGCACAAGCAGGAGGCAAAGGAAAATAACTGCAGATCCCAGCAGGGAGATAGACGTGGCAGTGACACAAATCTGGATTCACAGATTTTTTCAAATCTCGGCTAACACCAGTGGAACTGAAAAATTTACGTCAAGAAATAATAAAGAGAATAAATCCTGTCTTCTTTTGTCCTGTGAACTAGATTAGATCTGGTAGCAGAAAGGGCAAATCTAGACTTGCAGAAAATCCACCACTTTTATGCCACCCCGAATATTTCAAAATTCTCACAGTGGCCAGAATTTGAAAGCTGTTGTATGATCACCTTCACCTCCCACTGCCCTCTCTATCGCAGCCGCCGCAGGCGTTGGATAGATGACAGACAAAGGTCATTTCACATTTACTTTAGTAGTGTTTACCCTGTTCTGCTTTGCCTTTCTGGTCAAGCAAATATTTAATAAAATCAAGCTTATACTGCAGAGTTTGCAAGACTGTCTTGCAAGTAGGAAAGGATTCGCTCTGCAGGGATATGCAGGCTGGTCACGTAGGCTTTTAATAACCTTTATTATGATAGATAGAGCGGTGTTGGGATGAGGTCTTCTCGCACAACCATTCCTCCTTCAAAAGAGGCCATCCTGGAGAGAGCAGCAGAAGAGGGAAGCTGTCCCTGTTTGAGTCCTGTGTTCAGAAACATCACGTGGTGACCCTGAACACCAACTCCTGTCAGATATGAGTTATGATCCATATTTCTAACAGTCGCTGGTTTGATCGGGCACTAGACAGATCTAGGAAGAAATTATTCTTTTCAAGTACTAAAAAGGTATCTCTTTTACCCCTATATTTTACTATATTTTGCTCCTCTCATATATTTTGCTCTGTGCAGACTCAGCACAGCTGCAGGACAGGGAAATGGGAACTGCCGTGACTCAGAGACTGAAGAGGGAATGAACAGCCCCCTCTTCTGCAACAGGAGCCCTGTGCCCAAAGGTCATCCCAACACCCAAGGGCAGAGTTGCAACAACAGGAGGAAACCTACCCATTAAAATAAGTGGCAAACACAACATAAGAGGATATATATACCCCAAACGTGAAATCTTTGAGGCTTGAACTGGTGAGAATTGTGACTGACTTGCAGGCAAAGTCAGCAAATTTGGTCTGGAAATCAGAGAGAACCCAGCAAGAAACTCCAGGAAAGCTGGATTCCCTTTTCTAGCAGGCAAGGGCATTTAAAAAGATACTGAACCTCATGGGGGAAGATATTCGCCTGCAGAAAAGAAGAGCTTCAAGAACATTGAATCACACAGAATCACAGAATCACCAGGTTGGAAGAGACCCTCAGGATCATCGAGTCCAACCATTCCCACCAAACACTAAACCATGTCCCTCAGCACCTCGTCTACCCATCCCTTAAACACCTTCAGGGAAGGCGAATAAACCACCNTAAACACCCCCAGCTCTCTCAGCCATTCCTCATCAGGCCTGTTCTCCAGCCCCTTCACCAGCTTCGTTGCTCTTCTCTGGACTCGCTCCAGAGCCTCAACATCCTTCTTATGGTGAGGGGCCCACAACTGCACACAGGATTCAAGGAGCGCAATTGAGAGCCACCAAGAAGAGGAGCGGCTTCTTGGGACAAAGGAGGGAGACCAGCAGCCTGGGGCTATCTCACCATCTTCCACTGGCCATCTGAGTGACCCTAGGAGCAGGTTTTTCCCTCTGAACGTTGCTGGCATTCTCTCCTTCTCTCCCATCTGCTCGTGCTATTTGCCCCAAAGCCTCTGTCCTGGAGTCCCAGTCAGTACTTGAGCCTCGAAGGGCTGTAATTAATAATTTAGCTTAACTAATAAATAATAGCGGAGGGAAGAGGCAAGGACGATTGGTTGTTTAGCTTGCAGAACAAAGTGAGGTTTGTGCTACCCCTTAGAGGATGAACCAAGGAGAAGGGGTTATGCATGTCTTTTTATTACCCATGTCTGGGTAGTAGAAAACATAGCAGCTGGAAAGACAAATAATGCAGTGCCATAGAAATACCCAGCCTCTTAGGCTGCTCCATCTACAAGAGAGTGATTATATCATAAGAAAAATGCAAATAAACAGAAGGCCACGGAGAGCAGGCAGTGAGGTCTGGGCTTAGGCTCTGAGCTGAGTATTACCAAAATAAACTCAAACTGCCTTCCCGCAATGACTCGCTCATTTGCCTTTTTCCCCAGAGACATGGCCAACAGCAAAGCCATGACCCATCGCGTAGGGCTCCTGTGTCAGACCAGACTGTCATCTATGTGTCTCCTGCCACAACAGCCTCTTCACCAGCACATGCTAGGGATAAACTGGAGAGGGGCAGACTTATACTAGACATTAGGAAGAATTTCTTCACCGTGAGAGTGGTGAGATACTGAAATAAGTTGCCCAGGGAAGTTGTGGCTGCCCCATCCCTGGAGATGTTCAAGGCCAGGTTGGATGGTACCTTGAGTAACATGATCTAGTGGGATGTCCCTGCACATGGCAGGCGGTTTGGAACTAGATGATCTTTGAGGTCTCTTCCAACCCTAACTATTCTATGATTCTATGATTCTATGGCATGCAAGGTCCCTGGGAAGGTCACAGGGCATCTACAGCCCCAAGATTCTGTAGGGAAAGAATTTTTGGCAGCAAGCAGCCCTCTGATTTTCCTCTCTCTGTCAGGAACAGCTGTTCTCCCTTGTTCTGCTGCACCCTTCACATATAGTGGTGGTACTGAGGGCATGTCACAGGTCATAACGATACGAAACTTTTCCTTAAGATTGGTTCTCCTGGGTGAGTCTTTTCATAGAATCATAGATGTGATCGGTTGAAATTGGCCTAACACCAATTTCAAAAAGGGCCTGGGACACAGGCCCCAGGACCCCTCCCGACCACGGGGAGAGGCAGGGGAAGGAAAGAAAGAGAGGGGGAAAAGAAAGAAAAACCACGAGCCCGAATTCTAGCAAGACTAAAGCAGTTTATATATGAATATATATGGGACAAAAGAAAAGTAAAACAACAAGATCTCACTTCCCCCTTACCCAGCAGATCTGTGTTTGGGCCCACTCGAACGGCAGTGCAGCGACAGAAATATCTCTGCGTCACCCCTCCCGGAAGCAAGACTGAACTTCCGATTTCGGAGCTCCCTTTTCATATCTCTGCTTACGTAAAGGAATGAGATGGAATACTTCCTTAGTTATGACCTTAGTTACCAGGAAGATAAGCTAGACCCACTACAATAGAATAATAGAATCACTACTTAGGAAAAGACCTTTGAGTTCATCAAGCCCAACTGTAAATGTCCACTACTAAATCATATCCCTAAACACTTAATCTACTAGTCTTTTAAATATCGCCAGGGATGGGGACTCTACCACCTCCCTGGGCAGCCTCTGCCAGTGCCTGAGAACACTTTTAGTGGAGAAATTTTTCCTAATATCCAATCTGAACTTTCCCCAATGCAACTTGAGGCCACTCTCTCTCATCCCATAAACTGCCACTTGGGAGAAGAAACCAACATCTGCCCTCCTAAGACCTTCTTTCAGGGAGTTGAAGAGAGTGATAAGGTCCCCCCTCAGCCTCCTTTTCTCCAAGCTAAACAGCTCCTGTTCCCTTAGCTGCTCCTCACAAGACTTGTTCTGCAGTCCATTCACCAGCTTCATTGTTCTTCTCTGGACACACTCCAGGACCTCAAAGTCTTTCTTGGAATAAGGGGCCTGAAATTGAACAAATTTGTCAATGTACAGCCTCACCAATTTTGAGTCAAGTGGCACAATCACTTCCCTGTCCCTGCTGGCCACACTTTTTCTGATCCAAGCCAAGATGCCATTGGCCTTCCTGGCCACCTAGGCCACTGCTGGCTCATGTTCAGCTGCTGTCAATCAAGATCCCCAGGTCCTTCTCCTACAGGCAGCTTTCTAGCCACTCCTCCCCAAACCTGTATCACTGCACAGGATAGTTGTGTCGCAAGTGCAGGACTCTGCACTTGGCCTTCATTGCCCCACAGTTTAAAAAAGACAAGATATTGTCTACCTCCTCCTCCGACCACAGTTAGGCTGTGGTGCTACTCAGCATTCGTGACATGCAGACACTCCAAGCAAATCACAGGATCACAGAATCACCAGGTTGGAAAAACCTCTTGGATCATCAAGTCCAACCATTCCTATCTGCCCCTAACCCATGTCCTTGAGCACCTTGTCTACCCATATTGTAAATACCTCCAGGGATGGTGACTCTACCACCTCCCTGGGCATCTCGTTCCAGTGCCTGAAAGTATCATTCTTTTTCTCAGAACTGGAGCTACACCAGATATGAACCTAGTCTGGATATGAAATCAAAGCAAGGGAAGCCTTCTTGCAAATCCAGTGGTTTCAGACATGGTTCCATCCACGGTTAGAGGAAGGCTTCAGTGTCAGCTCCCACCTAAGGTCTCACACTGCTCTCTTGCCTGTGGAACTAGCTCAACTCTATAGCTTGTAAATAACACATTCTCTTTAGGACCCCTTGAATTCACAGAGTTTGGTTTAAGGGCTTGTTTTCTCCTGAAGGACAGCGGGTTATGATTCTACTCTATGGTTCAGTTATTTTTTGACTGATATCTACTATTTCCAGCAAAGAGACCAATGAATTAAGAGGATGCAGCTTGGTTCTGCTCAGGGGTCTCCAGAACACGATCCCAGGAATCTACAAAAAGCAACCCTATAGTAAATAGATACAACCCTGGGAAAAAAATAAAAGTTTGGATGAAAAAAAAGGCCTAAGATGAAGAAATATTCAAAAGTTCTTTTAACTTTCTGATGGATGTTATTAGATGGGAATGGTAAGGAACAGTGAATATATCCTCAAAATACAGGAGATTCAAGGGGAGAGAGTCAAGAAGGAAGTCCAGAAGGGACGGGTGGATGAGGCACTGAGGGGCATGGTTTAGTATTTGATAGGAATAGTTAGACTTGATCTGGAGGGTCTTTTCCAACCTGGTGATTCTATGATTCTATGATTCTATGATTCTATGCACTTTGGCTGAGAAAGTAGGAATAATTCAGGAATAAAGAGGACGCAAAGTACTGGTCTGTCAGTTGAGAAGAGGAAAAGACTTGGGAGGAAATATACAGCGAAAGGGGAAAGAGAGGGATGGGGCATTCAGTTGTGATTGACAATTTCACAAAACCATAGTCACGTCCCTGTACTGGAGACGGGCACAAGTCCATCCCCCTGCAATGACAGCTCTTGGAAGGAACGTATCACTGGATGAACATGGGAGATGACAGCATCTCTCCATTTGGCTCACACACGCACACAACATTTCCTCCATCAAAGGTGGCAGACAGATCCACGTCGCCAGGTCCCCTGCCACAGCCACATGTTGGCAGCAAGGTCACCAGCAAGATGAGTCACACGTGAGAGCCTGACTGCAAAGGGCACATCCCTGCCCTTGATTCAAGTCCAGCCAAGGAATCAGAGCAAACCTAAATGCTAAAATCTAGAAAAGAACCAAAAAAAACCCCAAAACAGCACTGGAAGGGGGAGAATATCCACTATATCCTCCTGCAGAGTGGGTCTGACACAATTCTGGGGTCCCACTGGCTGACAGGACAAGATTAGTGAGTTCTCCACCAAGAAGCTCCTGGCTAGGAGGAAGCCAGCAGCACCCAGAACTCTTGGCTAATGCCAGTGGTATGAGGTAAGTGGTTAATGAAGCTCAGCATTAATCAAGCGGCACACTCCTCTGTTTACTTTTGCTCCACTTAGACACAGCTATTCATTTCCCAGGACGCGGGAAGCTGGGCACAGATGCTGACAAGGCAGACGCCCAGCGACAGAGCCAGCACACAGCTATTCAGCACCAAGTGCAGCTACAAAATCCCTTTAATCCCAGCTAAAGATTTTTTTTTTTCCTGGCTTCCTTTAATAAACCCTGATCACCATGGATAGAAGCTTTTCTTCGGGAGCCGACATGGCGAGAAAACTCATAGAGAGACATTGTTGACAGCTCCCCCAACAAAAAGCAGCTTCCAACTTCAGCTAAATCCTTTCTCCCTGAACTTACAACCTGTCCAATGCCTGCTGGAAGCTGAAGGCAAGTTTCACTTTGAGGGCATCCCATGCCAGACCATCTTTTCTTAGGAACTCGCTGCAATGAACAGATCCCAGAACAAGCTGAAGCTCGTCCCAAATAAAGTGATTAATTTCAGGAGTGGGTTGCTTGCAAGGCACTTAAGCTCTAGCGGCACAACATGGCCTTTCCCTATCACACAAATTATTTTATTCAGGCATTCAGACAGTGCCCATCACCTCATTACCTGTGCATATTAAGTGAGGGGATTAACACTTGCCATGAGTAGGACTTTGTCCCTTTTATCCTATTTCCCCCATGTGATAAACTGTATGTGGATGGCATCTCTGCCTGCATTTCAGATTTGGTTTTCTATCAGCAAAAGCAGGGCAGAGCTGCTCTCCTTTGTTCTTAGGAGGGAGAACAAGGAGGTTTGGCTTTGTAATGGTTTCTCGGTTCCTCCAGTGCTTTGCTACACGGAGCCTTGAATGAAAGTACTCAAATATTCAGTGCCACAGAAATAAGAATGGGGTTTTGATGTCATGGAAGTAACCTACAAATTCAGAGACCGAGGTTAAATTCTCTCCGGAACAAACTTGCCTGAAAGTATTCTGAAGCTAAATCTATTAAAATTATTCTTTATCAATGAAACCGGGGAAACATAAACCCCCAGACAAACAAACTGTTGTAGCAAGAGCATGCAAGAGCACACAAGGTCATTGATTTTAAGCAAACTATGTCACAACGCTGCCTAACTTTGTTGATGGGAATCATAGAATCATAGAATAGTTTGGGTTGGAAAGGACCTTAAAAATCATTTAGCTCCAACCCCCTTGGCACGGGCAGGGACACCTCCAACTAGATCAGACTGCCCAAGGCACCATCCAACCTGGCTTTGAACACCTCCAGGGATGGGGCAGCCACAACTTCCTTGAGCAACCTGTTCCAGTGCCTCACCACTCTCCTTGTGAGAGAAACATGTATGAGACCACACGGTTCCAAAGCACTGAGAAAAGTGAAGTGGAGCATTGACCCAGGGGTCAGGTTGACTTCTGTTTCAATCTCATGCTTGTCCCCGACAAACCCACCATACTCTCCTGGGGCCCTGTTCTCCTCACTACCAAATATTTCTCTACTGTATTTCAATGAAGTGCAAATCTCATGGGGTTTGTGATGCCAAGCTGGCCAAGAATTGAAAAGCTACTTCACAGGTAAGGAGACCCTGATCATATTGTGGTTATGGACAAAAATTGAAATAAAAACATCCTTTGCCCCTAAAGGTATAATGAATATTGAAAAGATAATGAACTGAGTTTCATCCCAGCATATCTCCCCAGTTTGTATATCAATCAGAGTATTCTAGGACAACCTTGAGGATAAGTTTGATTCCTTCCTCAGAAGTCAAACTTACACTTAAAAACTCCCATCGAGGCTTTGGGAGCTTTAGAGAGTACACAAATGAAGTCTTTATATTTTCTAGACCTGGTCCAGAAGGGATCCCTAAAACATCACTTTGACCCTCAAACAGCAAGGAAAGGGTCCTGACCCCAGATTTCTCTGAGAGTCGTTAGGCAATTATTTTCCTGTTGGTTGAGGATGTATAGGGTGGTTTATGTTGCACTGAATGCTAGCAGGTGGATGTTTTCCCCAGCTTTGCAAACTTAGGAAGATCTGAGAGACACAAGTCCTCTCCCTCAGGCTGAAGTCTTGTAATTAGCACTGTATAAAACCATGAAGAGCCAAATCTTGTAAGACAGAGACCATACTCCAGCTGTCTCCCAAAAGCCTGGCGCAGAGACTAACTCCACATTCACAG
>WAAB01003651.1:23534-46046 GCA_013389865.1 Piaya cayana | reverse complement strand
TTCCACGCAGGAGAGTGTGCGCCTGTCCAGGCCAGAGGCTGACTGGAGATAAATAAATAAATATTATATATATTATATATATAATATAATAAATATAATAAAGCTTCAGAGGAATGTAGAGCCAGTGGATCTGCTGCATAGGACCAAGCTATCTGCAAACCAGATCAGCTTCAGTTACCAGTTACCTGTACCTGATGGTTCAGAGAGTATGGGAAGTTCTCTCAGATAAGAAAGATGGGGATAGACTTTTCAATAGGGCATTTAGCAGCAGGACAAGGGGTAATGGTTTTAAACTATAAGAGGTTAGATTCAAACTAGATATAAGGAAGAAGTATTTTACAATGAATGTGGTGAAACGCTGGCACAGGCGTCCCAGAGAGGCGGTAGATGACCCATCCCTGGAAATATTCAAGGGCAGGTTAGACAGAGCTCTGAGCAACCTGATTGAGTTGAAGATGTCTCTGTTCATTGCGGGTTGACCTTTGAGGGTCCCTTCCAACCCAAACTATTTTATGATTCTATGAAGACTGTGTAACTGGCCAGCTCACTGTGATTAATGAAAAGCATTCTATGCACTCACAGAGATCTGGGATCCACTACAGTCAGGACCATCAATTCTGCAGCTGTATCAAATCCTACAGTCAGAAATAGGCTGAACACACAGTAGGTATAGGAGCATAAAGAAAGTGCCGTTAACATTACTATATTGCCAGGAGGAAAGGGGCAGATAAAGGTTTGATGATTTCTCTTCAGTGATGCAGGGTTTGCAGCAGAGGCGAGAATGGAGTCTCCCTTTATGCTTTATTCAGCATAAAATTTCCTCCTTTCATTCATGGCAGGTATCCAACCCATTTTGGAGCAGCAACTACCAGCCGTGGATGAGGCCAGCGAAATGGTCTGACACAGCAAATCCTTCATCTTCAGCTTCCCTCGTCAGTGGCTAAAGAGAGCAGAGAGGCGAGTACAGTTCCACAGAACAAGGGTGGCTGGACCACATCAAATCTTAGCCAGATCTTGAGTCCAACACAGACATTATCACTAGCAAGAAGGAGTAAGGCTGACTGGCATTTGCTCTCCCAAACCTAAAGGAAAACTTCCATTTACAGCAACCATTAGTAATATTTTTATAATGACATCTGTACTGGAGATTGTAAAAAAATTAGTACACATTAGACATCTCCTTGTTTCATTTTCTCTACACCTTTGGTCTTAAGTGTTTCTGAGTGGGTCTTTCTGTATCCATGAACATCCTGGGCAGACTTGAGCTATTTATTTTAGCACTTTGCCCTTAGCATGACAGCTCTTCCAATAACCAGGGTCTGTCTTTCAGCCTTTGAGCAGGTAAGATGAGAGAAACTCTTTCTTCCGTGTTTCTGTAACACCAAGGCCAATTAGGTCCCAAACTGGTTAGTTCATAATTGGCACGTGTTAGCTGAAGTAATCAATTTCTGCTGACTCCTCAGGCTTGAATACAGATCTTTAAAAGATGTTGGAAGACTGAATAATTCGTACTTCTGCCCCGAAGTTCACCAGCCCTGAATTCCAGGCATCTTCTGCAGATATGAGACTGCTACAGAGCATGACCTCTTCTTTATAAATGAAACAATACAACACAAAGCAGACTTTTTTTTAAACAATATTAATCTACTGCAAGCCTTATGTGGCTTTCCCTTACAAATACAATAAAAACTGCATTAAATTTGCTTATAACTTCTAATCATTCTGGCATAAAGGTACTTTTTGTCAAGTTCAAAATGAAGCAGGGCTCGGTGCAGCGGCTGCGTTCGCACCAAGATTCCTCCTGAGAAAAAAACACTCAAGATCAGCCCAAGTGAGAGATGTCCTCTTCTGAGGACTTCTGCTTCAGAATGCTTTGGCTAAAACCTTCTGTCCTCCCTTGAATTGGATTTTCGAAGGGCAGCTGAGATGCCACCCAATCCGAAAGGCAAATGAACGAACAGGGCTCTGATAGAGAACCCCTTACTTACACTAGCAGAGACATCCTGCTGAGACACAATTTCAAGCCCAGCAGCAGCAAGGGGGATTGACTCTATTCATTCTGCCAACAGCTATAATGAAGCAGTGTGGACACAGCCCCGATAAGCAGCAAATTTGTGAGCATTTCAGGAGAAAAAAATAAAATGGAAAAAAAAAAAAGCAGTCTGACACCTTCCCCACCACAGTCCCATGATGCCCCGTTTTACAGACAACGCAGGAAGACCACAACAGGTACTTTCAGCAGAGAAAAAAAATACCTTCCAAAAAAAAATACCTGGATAAACTATTACTAATTTGCTATAAATTTGGTCTTCCAGTGACTTGTCACCGCAAGGAAGAGGACAAGCCTGGCTGCTGCCAACACATACAAAGGCCAATGGGAAGTTATTCTTAGAGCCCTGCCTGCTTGTTGCTGCACGATAACTAGCTCCAAATCATGCCTGACAGCCTCAAGATACAGCTGAGCTAGACAGGATACCTATGGCCAGGATCAGATACAGACAAGAGACAGAATTGTGCTAATAGAGGTAAAAAAAGATAATCACATGCTATGTTTGTTAACAGGAAGATTAGAAGCGAGCTGATGTTGTATACACACAGAGCGGCTGCATTTGCAAAGAGATACACAAATCTATCCCGTACAGCATACCGACGCATTTATTTCTGAAGAAAATTATGCAATTCCTGTACTCCCAGCGCAGGGCAGTGTATGCATGCATAATTACACCGAGCATTAGCAGCAACACCTATAGCTCAGGTTGCCTGACATGTTCTGTACGAAAACTCGGTTTTAAGGTTCTCATTACTTTGACAGACCAGAACTGCTCAGGGGACAGTTTCCTCAGCTCGGTGTCTGCCTCAGGCTAACATCACCGTAGAAAGTGGCATTCAGAATAGCTTGGGCGATTCTGAGAACTAAATTAGGGGAAAAGTTTTTTGCAAGTTATTGATTTTTAAAATTTTTTTCTTGTGTTTGACCTTGGTTATAGTTTTTCCACTGTCTTACTGAGAAGCTTCCATGCTCTGGAGAAGGCAGTAAAAATTGGGAAGGTCCTCCCATGCTGTCATGAGCATCTTCTGGCCATGCCAGAAATTCTATCTAAATTAGACCAAGTTACAGCACCTAATAGGACATAAATTGCAAGTGAAGGTTTTGCCTTTTCCATTGCTCCCAGGATTGATCGGACAGCATTTGGGCTATCACCACAGGAGGAATAAAACACGTTCAACATCAGGGATGAAGAAACTAAGCAGGTTTTCCCTGTGTTTATTCGCTGTGTCAGCTGGAAGCTGTTGTGGTGCTAAGCACGGCTGCTGGGGAAAACTCTTGTGTGCTCCCCAATGGACTTAAGCTACAGCTCAGCTTAATTAACCCAATTGGAAAGCAGAAGAGGAGCATGCTCTGACACAAGGAATGGGAGGCTGATAAGTGAAAACAGAGCGGAGACAACTTAGGGAAAGGGATATGAGCAGAGACTGGAAAATGTGGGCAGATTGCAGATCTGCAAGTGATGTAACCACTGAAACGTCCCCTCCTACGAATGGGACATTGATCTCTCAGCTCGTGAGTCTCCCAGTTCCCCCAAGATGGGTTTCCTAGAGATTCTGATAAATCTGGAGGTCAGTTACAAATCAGTTACACAGGGTTAAAGTTCTGGGGAGAAATTTTCATTTTTCCTTGCTCAAGTGCTTGGAAAATGCATATCAAAACAAAACAAAACAAAAAAATGCTACTTAAGAAGGGAAAAAAGAGCAGGTAGTTGCTGAACTATTGCAGATATATCCAGTGCCTTTCCCATCCCTTCTATGCACATTGCAAAGAGATTGCAGGAGGCCTTTCTGAGCAAAGGACAACACTATCTCCTAATTCCTTCTTAACGCCAGCATTTAACATCAAGCCTGGAGTAAGTTACCAAATTATAAGACTTAATAGAATCATAAGCAGCAGCCCTTACTTACAGGCTACTAAAACTATATGAGTGACATGGGAGGACAGAATGGCACAGAGCCTGATGAAATGATGCTGCAGTTATTTCACCATCCCACCAAGCCTCATAGTAGCACATCACACCCTGTCCTGAAGGGCCCTACCACATCCCCCCACAAAAAAAAAAAAGCATTGCTGCTTGCAAGGGCAACCCGTGGCTCTAATGAAAACATACCTAGTAACAGCAGGTCCTCACCTCAAGAAGATTCAGTCTAGAAACACACCAGGGAGAGAGAGGTTCAGGGAGTTGAAGACTTGGACAAGGTCACACAGAGACTGAAATGCAGCCCATGCATTTAATATGCAGCTCAGTGCCACAGCAACAACTATTCTGCAGAGCCACATACGCAGCACTTCGAGAACCCGTATCAGCTATAAAGGGCTGATTTTCTCTATTACCGCCTCCTTTGGTGCATGTTTTAGGAAGATACACGCGCATCCTAATGGCTCCAGAGCAGTAAATTCCCATCAGTCTTAAACCCATCCACTTTACCAGCGCTTTGCCAGCATCAGCAGAATAGGTGCATTATACACTCAAGTGTCGTTGTTTAAGCTACTTTAAATAGTTCAGTGGTCACTGTGTTCAGCCGGGAGTCTGCATGGATGTGCGGCCTGAGATGATGGAGAGTGCAGCAATCCTGCTGCTGGCACCCAGCCTGCTGAGCCGATGGAAGAAAGCGAGTAGGTGTCTGCTCTGACTACTTTGCTGCTAAAGCTTTCTGCGATTTATACGCGCGCTTCCCCATACCGACAAGCCTCAAAAGAAGACACTGCTAGGCTGCCATCAACAATGGCACGTTGTAGACAGCTTGCTACTGATGCAGAGCACACCTGCAAAAGGCAAAATCTCTCCTTCCATAAATAGCTTCCCTGGCCCAGACTCTCAGACAGGGATGGAAGCTGCAAGGGCTCCACACTTTGCAGGATCTGACCTTTTCGTTCGCACGAACAAATGCCTGGTGCTATCAACAACCCAACAAATCACTCTAGAGCAGCCACAAGGAGGGTGATGCAATTGTTTTAGCTATTTGCACAGCCTCGTAATTGTAAATCTATCATCCCAAAGTATTAGCTGTGTTAGCATAGGTGTTACAGAGAAAACCCAGCACCAAAACCAGGCATTGGAGCCTGTTCAGTCTGCAAAAGATAGTTTATGGGCTTACAACAACCAGTGGTTTCAGATTTGAGTCCTACAACCCAGAAGAAAGTAACTTGTTTACTTGAAGTCATCTGCAAGCAAAATGTCACCCCAAACTCTAATTTAAGCATCATCCAAACAGCATCTGCTTTGTTCACCTCTACTCACACAAAGTCTGAAGGCACCTGCGTCTGAGACACGGGGCATTTTTAATGCAGGGGTGTGGGAAGGTCATCTCAGTTCATCAAATCCTGCTCATTGTGAATAGAAGCCTTGATAAAACAGATCGTAAGACCTGAAGAAACACTACAAAATAGATGCACAGGTGCTGAAAGAGTAAAACCCACAGAGGAGTGTTTTTCACGTGCCCTCCAGCCCCTTGAGCTGCACAGCAGAGGGCAAGCCTGCCCTCTTTTTCCCACTGCCTCCATCTCTCCACTCATGCTCTCCAAAACAGGATTTGTTGCTCTCTTCCCTCGCCTCACAGGATCTCACAGATTCCCCTTTGAGTGCTGCACAAGTCTCAAATACTGTAAAAAGCACGCAAGCCTCTGCCCATGCACTCCTGCCCTTTAGGGATGCAATCACAACTGCTTTGACTCAGTGTGAGAGCATCCCCTCTACTCGAGGAGAGCATCATCTGTGCTCCAGCCCTTGGGGGCCTTGGGCAAGGGGTTGGAGCATGCAAAGCTTTGCCCTGGCTCCTGCATGGCTAGGACACACGGCCTGGAGCTGGCCCGGCAGGCTTGGATGGCTGCAGATGGATTTTAATGACTTGCGGTATCCACTCAGATGAGAGGTCGGGCTGGAATTTGCCCACACTTCAAAAGTCACAGTCTGTAAATCTCTTGCTCTGACTAGAGGAAAAAGGCAGTTGGGGAGAGGAAGGGAAATGAAGGGTTATATGGGATGGTGTTCAGCTGAATGCAGCCTCAGCTTGTACTGGGCGCTGCTGAGATTATCAGGAAGGACTTGGAGAGCATATGCAGGTGCCACTTCTTACTTATTTCTTTTACTTAGTAAAACCAAAGCATAGTGCTAAATAGGGACACAGACTTCTCCAAAAAGCAGCAAGCCCACCTAACAAATCCCTTCACTGGATTCACCCTCGCTAGGTCAGTGTCAGCAAACACACTCAGGAAACATAGAACTTGCCACATGAACTAAAGTAAACCATGATCCAGAAAGTCCTTGGCTGTGGCTCAGTGCTGTGGATCCATCAAATTCTGACTTGTCCTCTGTCCTCATTCCTCATAGAGACCTCATTGCTCTCTACAACTACCTGAAAGGAGATTGTGGAGAGGAGGGAGCTGGGCTCTTCTCCCAAGTGACAGGGGACAGGATGAGGGGGAATGGCCTCAAGCTCCACCAGGGGAGATTTAGGCTAGAGATTAGGAGGAAGTTTTTTACAGAAAGGGTCATTGGGCATTGGAATATGCTGCCCAGGGAGGTGGTTGATTTGCCTTCCCTGGAGGTGTTTAAGGCACGAGTAGATGGGGTTCTGAGGAACATGGTTTAGTGTTTGATGGGAATGGTTGGACTCGATGATCCAATGGGTCTCTTCCAACCTGGTGATTCTGTGATTCTGTGATTCTGTGATTCTGTCTGTGGTAAATAGGAAATCCTCACCGGCTGCCTGCAGAAGGGAGCCCGCAGCTCACAGCTGTGGTTCTGCCAGACGGCGCAGAGCTGGGATAAAAATTGTAGCAATGTATAGAGGTGCAAAAGCGCTATCACAATTCAATGGGTTATTAATAACTGGATATTTCTCCTCTGCAGCCAGCTGCATCCCATACGCCCCCAGAAATCCGGCACTTTCCTCTTCTAGCTACAACTCTCTCATTCGAGGCAGATAATTCCTTTTGTCTTCTTTGCCTTCAAATCATAGAATCATCATTTGATAGAATGTCTTCCATTGGAAGAGACCTTTACAGGTCATCTACTCCAGCCTCCCCTGCCATGGACAGCGACACCTTCCACTGGATCCGGTTGCTCAGAGCCCCGTTCAACCTGACTTTGAATGTTTACAGGCACGGGGCCTCTATCACATTCCTGGGCAACCTGCACCAGTGTTTCACCACCCTTATTGTAAAAATGTCTTCCTTATATCCAGTTTAAATCTACCCTCCCTTAGTTTAAGAAAATCATACATGAAGGTAGAGCTCAAGAGGCAAATTCTCTGGTACAGACCACACAGACTGAAGTTGTGCCAAGCACCATGAACTCAGAACAGAGGTTTCTCTACCAAGGTATGAGAAATCATACAAATAAACTCTTCTTTCCATGTCTTTATATCTACAGCTCCCAGACTTCACTATCACAGGGGTTTTAGAACTAAAACAGAGTGGGCCTGTGTGGCTTGAATTTATTCTGGAAATTTATCTCTTCTCACCGAAAGCTCTGTGTTTACTTGATCTTCCTGCCTTCCAAGTCCTACAAATGCCACATGTTGCACAGCTGGATTCCCGACAGAGAAAGAAAACAGGAGGGAAGAGAGAACAAATTATACACACACACACGAATGCAATAGCCAAGGTTTTCTTGAATCACCTGCGAACTTCAGCAAAGTAGCTTCAGATATATCCAAGAGACCTACACATAGGAAACACAGAGCTTTTGAGTTTCCAAAACTCTTCTCTCTGTCGGCAGAAAAGGAAGGAAAAGGAGGTGGTGGACCCCAAAGGACTTGCTGCTCCAAAGATGCTCAAGACCAGCTCTTGCAGGAAAGGATTTGCAGAAGGCTGGTGATAAGAGAGACGGGAAGAAGGAGGATAGAACTGTGCAGCAGGAAGGGAAACTCTGACTACTTTTAATTCTTGAACTTGCTGGAGTGTGACTACTAAAATAATAATAATATGCTTGTCCAGATTTCAGGATATTTGTTGACGCTCATCAGCTGTGACAGGGGATGATCCTCTGACTCCAGAACAACTTATAGTCCCACACAGACATGGGCAGCAACACCCACATCCACCTATAAAGCAAAAAAACACTACAGGGAAAGTAGTCCTTAACACAATAAAGACATAGATCTGTTGAAGTGAGTCCAGACGAGAGCCATGAAAATGATCCAAGGACTGGGACACATCCCATGCAAGGACAGGCTGAGAGATTTGAGATTGTTCAGCCTGGAGAAGAGAAGGCTCCAGGGAGATCTTAGAGCAGCCTCCCAGTACTTAAAGAGAGGGGCTATAGAACAGCTGGGGAGGGGCTTTTATCAAGGAATGTAGTGACAGGATGAGAGGTAAGAGTTTTAAGCTGAAAGAGGGGAAGGCTTAGGTTAGATATTATAAAGATATTTTTTTCCTGTGAGGGTGGTGAGGTACTGAACAGGTTGTCCAGAGAGGTAGCGGTTGCCCCTTCCCTGGAGGTGTTCAAGGCCAGGTTGGATGGGGCTGTAAGCAACCTGATCCAGTGGGAAATATCCCTACCCATGGCAGAGGGGGAGAAAATGGATGATCTTTTGTCCCTTCCAACCCAAACCAATCTATGATTCAAAGAAAGTATGTTCATCACAAGCAGTGTTTAAAAAAAACCCACACCAAAGGAGAAAATGAATAAAATGTTATTTCCTGTGAAATGAAGCATTGCANGCAGCAACACCCACATCCACCTATAAAGCAAAAAAACACTACAGGGAAAGTAGTCCTTAACACAATAAAGACATAGATCTGTTGAAGTGAGTCCAGACGAGAGCCATGAAAATGATCCAAGGACTGGGACACATCCCATGCAAGGACAGGCTGAGAGATTTGAGATTGTTCAGCCTGGAGAAGAGAAGGCTCCAGGGAGATCTTAGAGCAGCCTCCCAGTACTTAAAGAGAGGGGCTATAGAACAGCTGGGGAGGGGCTTTTATCAAGGAATGTAGTGACAGGATGAGAGGTAAGAGTTTTAAGCTGAAAGAGGGGAAGGCTTNGGCACCGAACAGGTTGTCCAGAGAGGTAGCGGTTGCCCCTTCCCTGGAGGTGTTCAAGGCCAGGTTGGATGGGGCTGTGAGCAACCTGATCCAGTGGGAAATATCCCTGCCCATGGCAGAGGGGGAGAAAATGGATGATCTTTTGTCCCTTCCAACCCAAACCAATCTATGATTCAAAGAAAGTATGTTCATCACAAGAAGGGTTTAAAAAAAACCCACACCAAAGGAGAAAATGAATAAAATGTTATTTCCTGGGAAATGAAGGATTGCACTGTGTAACAGGTGGGGGGGGGGGAAACAATCAAAACCAAAACAAACTAGAGATTCAATTCATAAACACAGGAGGTCAGCTTCCTGCTCATCAGTAACTCAGCCCCACAGGAATCGAGCATGATATTTGATACAGAGCAGATATTTGATTCCTTCCTCTGTGTGGGAACACTGGCACAAGCATCCTCCACCCCTCCATCCACCTTCCCTTTCACCTACTGGCATCATCATAGGCCAGTTTAGTTCCCTTCTCCCGACTGTCCCACTTCAGCAGCAAAAGGAAACGTTTTAAAATCCACTCCCTCTTAACACTGAGCTGAGGAAGGGATTCTTTTTTCCTGCGTTTAAGAATAAGCAGTTGCTGTAAAGCCTTCTGCCTCAGCCCAGCAACAAGGAGACCTTGGAAGAGTCTAATTATGGGCGGCAAAGCCAGTCACCCACTGGCGGAGAGCAGAGGAGAAGAGACAGGCAAGCACAAAGCTGCACCTGGAGACCTTCTTGCTTATTATGAAATAAACCCATTACTGCTTCCTGCTTTACCAGGGAAGGAGAAACAAGACAGGGGAGAGGACAACCACTGAGTGAAACTGCCACATGGAAGGGGCCATATGTTTCTCTTCCAACTCACTTTTGCATGTCTAAGGCGCACAGCCTTTAAGCATCACACTGTAACTTTTTCATATACCAGTGCAGATATGGCAAAGCCTCAAATTATCCTACATACACACATACCCAGAAGGAGGGGAGGCAGAGCAGGAAAGCAGCCCGCATGGCCCCATAAGGCTGTTGCTGGGTTGGAAATGCCGCTCAGCGCAGTCTGTGCATGGACCAGCGAGAGCCATGGAGATGTCTGCATAAGCACGAGTGTGGGAATGACCAAGGACTGGGAAAGCAGATTGTCACCGAGTTGCAATCTGCTTGGGATCTCCTCCAGGATCGTGGCACCTTGCGCTGCCCCACTTGAGTGCTCGTGGCCGAGCTCCAGCCAAGCCACTTGGAGGGACAAGAAGTGATGCGCAGCCTTCATCCTCTGCTTCTGACAGCCTCTCAGTGACCTCATTGCAAGCAGTAGAGCCTGCATGAGACCTACAGCTCCTGAAAAGCATTAAAGCAACCGAGTTCACAGGAAGCCACATTCCCAGATACAAAGGGTTTTCCAAGATTGCACCTTTTATCCCAAGTTCTGCAGCGAAGGAAAACCTCAAACCTTTTTCTCCTTTCCCTCTCCTCCCTACAAGCTGGGGAAAAAAATCTCTCCCTGCTCCCCCCACTCCAGCACCTGATCAAGGGAGGGAAAAGGAGAGTAAGGCCCTAAATCCCTCCTGAACCTTTTGTGAGCAGCAGGGCTGCTTTCCTTCCCCAGGAATCTCATCCTTGACCCGCAAGGCCTTCCCTGAACTGTGGGAAAAATCAGCATCAATCTGTAAAATGTGCAGAGTGAACAGATTAGGATTTTCTAACCACGTGCATTTTGCATTTGTGTGTAGAAATGTGAGTATAAATGTGTATGGTTTATGTATATGTACATATATAAATACATATATATATATATGCGTGCATGTAGGTGTATTTAAGAAAAAAAAGGACCCCAACTTCAACTACAAATGAAGGAGAGCTGGGCAAATGCAAGCACTATGATGCAACCCAAATCTCCTCCTTATACTCCGTGACAATAAAGGCTTCTTCTCTGAACTGAATGCAAAAAAGGGCCCAAACAGCTGGGAAAAGGGTAAGAAACTGTTTATCTCTGGCTGGTGCATAACAGGGAGAGAGTGTGTGTGCGCGCATGTGTGTGAGCTGCAGATGAGTCAAAGTCTGAGGGCTGCCTTGTGTCAGCCGTTGACTGTGCCAATGACAGCAGTTCCCGACAACCTTTAATAACACCACTTACCAACTACAGAGCATGGGGGCAGGCGAGGGGGGAGGCAAGCACTTCTCCTGCAGGCTGGTGCACAAACCACCCTGCATCCTTGCCAAAATGTATTCCAGACACCCTCTGATGGCTCAGTAATTGCAGCCCATGCTGCAATGTGTTATCCTAAGAGATAACAGAAAGCCCAGCTAGGAGACTACATGGGAATGAAGAGGAGGTCCCGTGGTCAAGAGGAGATGGAGACACGCTGTGGTCAGGTAGGGGTGGACCAGGTGGTGGCATGGGGGGACTCAGCCCTACCACACTTCCCAATGCAGCACAGGGTACCTCTATGGATTCATAGAATTATAGAATCACCAGGTTGGAAAAGACCCACTGGATCATCGAGTGCAACCATTCCTATCAAACACTAAACTATGTCCCTCAACACCTTGTCCACCTGTCCCTTAAACACCTCCAGGGAAGGTGACTCAACCACATCCCTGGGCAGCCTGGAATTCACACTGCAAACACCCAGGTTTATACTTGGAAGCAACCAGGAGAAAAGGGCTTATCCCTGATTTCACATAGAACAGGTAAAACAAAGAGAAATACGTACGGACAAACAGGTTATGATGAGAAGCCACAAGCCCCGCTGCCCACTTGCACCACAGTTTCCCATTGTGAAGGTGGGAAATAAATCCCTATCAGGTCTCGTGGATGCTGGAAAGCTCAGACTTGTGAAGTTGCTAAAAATCCTCAGCTTAGTCCAGATTTGGAAAGCTTGGGAAGAGCTTCAGGCACATCATGTTCTGATTATTTACTTCTCCAAGCTAAGGAGAGACCTACTTCACACACCACCTCCTGGAGAGGCGTTAAAATCAGGCATGTAAAATAAGAAGGAAATGGAAATCGACTTGATGTCTCCTTCCCCTTCCTAATGGATAATACTTACCTAATTATGCCCACTTGCCATTTCCTTTTCCTGCTTTCTTTCAGATATTATGCAAAGAAAAATTTGTCCTAAAAGTTATTACCTTCATTCAGAGCATCCACTTAAGCTGTTTGCCTTGCTGAAGCAGACAAGTGCAGCAACTCTGTTGTCCAGGAGGAAAAATAACCCTCCTGAATGGCTCTCACAGTCATTGGTTTTAGCATCCAGCTCCTGCTGCACATAACTTGCCTATCTCCCTTCTCCATCTCCCCTTTCGGGGGGTCTGGTGCAGCTGCAAGGATGCCCCACGCCTCCTGTCCTCCCTAGGCCAAAGCAAGAAGATCCTCATCTCTTGGAGCCACCACAGAGGCCCAGCAGGGAAAAATGGAAGCTGCAGAGATGTTCTGAGTCTAACAGCCAAAATGACTCTTCTCCTGGCAGGGATTTTGGAAAGAAATCTGAGACTTGACGGTCTCACGGCTGGTGGGATCCAAGGAGGCATCCCCCACCAGTGTCAAGCCCATGCCATCCCTTGGATGATTTCTCTCCAAATGCATCAGCAGCGCAACCCAGTATCCAAGCAGCTGGCTGCAGATCAGGATGGAGAAAAAGGAGTCATAGAAATGAAACATGACCCCTCCAGGACCACATCAACATGAGCGACCCTACTAAAACACAGCAAGCTTTCGTTTCCACAGCCATTTCCAGTCCTTTAAGGGAGGCCCCAACTAGTGTGATTCTTCATTGCACCAGAAATATAGAATCATAGAATCACCAGAATGGAAGAGACCCACCAGATCATGGAGTCCAACCATTCCCACCAGTCTCTAAACCATGTCCCGTAGCACCTCATCCACCCACACCTTAAACACCGCCAGGGAAGGTGAATCAACCACCTCCCTGGGTAAATGTCTGTGTCTTCACCCTCTGTGGAAGACGGAGTGACCCAAGATCCATTTGGTAACACCTTATGGATGACTAAAGATGTCTAAATGTGGACAGAGATAGGGTTACGTATCAGGATTTGGCATCAGCCGCCTTTGCAGACTCTGTTTGCCTAACAACAGGCAGACAAGAGGTTCCTGACTCCCCAGAGCTGCTTGGACTGCTTGAACTAAGACAGATTTGGAAGATCTTGAGCTCAGACTGCCTGCAATGGCAAGTCCCAGAAGTCCCATGGACTTCAGGCAGCACCATCCGCAAAGGTGCAATGGAAACAGCCCTGTAGAGGAGGAGTTGGCACATACAGGACATGCAGGAGCATCTCCCACCCCAGTAGCATGCTCCTTACCATCAATACCCCTGAGACGGGCTGGACATGAATGAACGCTGCACTTGTGTAACAGTTTGCAGGGGTTTCTGGCAGAAAGGGTGAGCAATAAGCCCTCCAGACCCCCACCGCGGACCTCCCTCACCTGTCCGTCTACCTCCAACCTACACTTCCAAGGATGCTTGTCCTCTCACTCACCCTTCCCAGCTCTGTTCTTGCACATACACACACACTGGGTGTATTTTTCTCTTCTCTGCAGGGAGCACAGCTTCGAAGAAGGAAAACACAAAGCCCAAAGGGATTGACTTCAAGCAATGAAACAGGCTCTGCAAAGGAAGGTGTTTTATTCCTGCTCGAGGGAGTGCTTTAAAAAGCCTCCTTTTGTTTCCTCAAAGGCTGGGAAGGATGTTTCCCAGTCCCAGCCTGGCAGACTGGGGAAGGTGGAGTCCAGGAGGGATTCAGGGAACTTCAACAACCATGCTCTGCAAGCAACAGCAGAGATTTCCCCCTTCCTTAGTGCCTCCATACCCAGCATCCTACACTGGTCCAGCCATTCCTGCATCCCTCCGCACCCCACAGGGGTGCATCCTCCAGGGGAGCGTCTGCAGTGGCTGCACAGAGAGCCCAGTCCTGCACCTGCAGCAAGTGTGCGAGGAGGGGTTGAGCAATCCCCCTCCAGCTCCATCAACTAGCCCTGAAATTTCACCTCCATCACCTCCAAGCTGTTAAGTCTGCATTAAAAAAAAAAACCCAAAAAACCCAAAATATGTTGCTTTCTTTTTTCNGTCGGGGTGTGAAGGACACGGATAGAGGGAGGTTTCCCTGCAGAGCCACCTCTGCAGCGCTGCCAGCTTTATGGGGAACTGGTGGCTGCAGGCAGGGGACCCAAGCATCTGGCTTTGCATCCCTGCTGTACCTCGCAGCTACGCATTCCCCAAACCGATGGATGCGTTCGGATTTCTGTATAAACGGGCTCCTTGCAGGACCCCCTGTGGCAACTCTCAGCCAGAGCATTGCTCAGCACCCAGGCTACAGAATATACCTGCTCAAGAAATTGTACGCATTCTGGGAAGCAAGAGAAGCCCCCAAATTGTGCTTTGCCCCACCCACAGCAGCTGGAAAGTGAGAGTTAGCTCTATCCTTAGCACCATTTGCTCTCCTTGGCATCTTGCAGGCTGCATCCAGCCCTGGAGGGTCCTTCCCTGGACAGCCTGGCTGGGTGCCCAGCTGCAGGGGGGGAGGTCAGGCAGAGCAGGAGCCTAGGACAGGAGCACCAGAAGAGCTTCCCTGCCTCCCAGAGCAGAGGGACGGGTTTGCAGAGAGCTGGGGGGGGGGACTTCAGCAAACAACAAGGAACAGCACATGCGAAGAGATAAGAGAAGGTATTTACCAGGCAATCACTACAAGGTCCTGTGAATATAGTATTTGTGATGGATGAATAGACATATTATCGTAGAACTTAATGCAAACCCCTTGCACCAAATGGTGACATGCGATTACTAGTTTGGAAATAACTAAGCTCATTATAATGAAACGCTTCGCTCAAATCCCCCTCCAAAGGATGGATCTGACGAAGGAAGGAACCTGTGACGGGAACATACTGGGGGGATTTGTTTAACCAGATCAGCCTGCTGGGCCAGCACAGCACGGTTCCTTGCCTCCACCGTGGCTAAAGCCTGCGCTGCCGGGAAGTGTAACCCCTCAACCCGTGTGGACAGGTATCCTACACCCAGCATCGAGCTTCTTGGCATGACCCTACGTTTAAGGGATGGAAAGAAGCACCTTTCAATAATAAATAATAATGCTAACTATGTGTTTCTATAGCAACTCATCACCATAGCAGCTAAGCGCAGAAGGAAAACTCAGAGCTGATCCTGCCGTCTTCAGGGTGAGGAGGCAATTGCCCTCCTGAAGGTGGCTTTGGTGGTGACAGATCCAGGACCTGAACCAACAGCTCACCCTCCAGGCTGGCCCAGACCCCAGGAGAGGTGGTTGGGGGGGTGGGCTGTATGCTCTGAAAAGGCAGAGCATGGAGTTCAAGGGGTGATTGGGTTATGCAGCTTCAAAAGCACCAGACGCTGAGGTCACTGCAATCCTCCAAATAGGTCTTAGGGCGCCAGGGTAGCTGGAAGGAAAGGGGTCTGTGACAGGGGACACTGCCCGCACCTCTGGTCTGGAGGACGTCACGAAGGGGAGAGTACAAAGGGTGAGATGCAAGAAAAAAAGAGGAGATTCCCTAAAATTAGACATGCAGATACCATCCTCCCATCATACACAAGTCTCAGGGTAACAGCTTCAAAACTCCACGTGCTCCTCTGCTATTAGCAAGAACCAGAAAAGTGTACAAACCCCTGACAAATAAAAGCAATTTCCCCAAAGAACCCAGAAACTCACTTCTTTTGAGACAGCAAGTCAAGCAAATATGTCCATCCTAATTAGAGTATGGAGTTGCAGGGGGGAGGGAGGAAAGAGGGGGTGGAAGTGTGCCCTGAATTGCCCACTAAAGAAAAATCCAAGCAAAAGTTTTTGATTACCTCCATAACTGGCATGGTTGCATTCCCAGCTCACCTCCTTTTCCCAACAGGGCCGTGATGACGGAACCTTTTCCCCTAGTGTAGAACATTCTCCTGCCCCTCATCATCTCTGAAAGCTTTTTCCCAGCCAGTTGAAGGTGGTGACACTGCCCAGGGATGAGACAGTGGCTGTTAGTGGCTATTAACCATGTACGTGATGCTGTTCCTCAAGCTGGTGAGTGAGTTCCCAAGCAGAACCTCACTTAGAAAAAGTGAGTCATTTATAAAGGTCGTTAGAGCAAAACAACTATTAGATGACGGTTAAAGGGACAGTCACTTCTACAAGACCACCCCCATTTGACAGATGAGGAGACAAGAAGCCAAGAGACTCACTCAGGGCCAGAGGGCAGCTCTCTGGCAAATCAAAGTCTCCCTTCGGCAGCCCAGAATGAGTTTCCCTAAAGTAAAACAAAGCTGTGTTGCACACTGAGCGCTTGCTATCCCATCAACAGGCAATTGTAACAGGATACACCTCCTTAGTCTCTAAATGAGTTTTCTTTCCAGCACTACATTAGAGACAAATCCCTGGTCGCAAAAAATAAATAAAACCCTTTTCACAATCAAATATGCTCTAACCAAGTCAAACAGGGCCACACGCACGTGCGGCGAATCTGAAAACCTCTTCCCAACTTCCCACCGCCTTCCCTGCGGGCAGTAGGGGAGAGACGAAAAGGAAAGAAAAGAAAAAAAACATTTAATAGAAGAAATGAAGTGGCAATTTCCCAGTTCAGCTGGGGATCAATATGTGGGCTCCTCGTGGTTTCTGTTTCAAAGGGGTTGAGCTCTCGCCGCCGAAGCTCAGACTGACACAACGCCAGTGCTTGACTTATGAGTACTTCATCTCGGCAAGATATTTTTAATTTAAATCTCACTGCAGTCGAGTACGAAGCTATCCGGGCTTTGATTTACTGCTAATTCGTCGCTCCGATTCCTATAACTCTAAACTCAAATCACCAAACAGTTTAATGCCGAGACGCTCGGTAGAGAGACTCTTCATGAACGAGCATCGGGGGGCTGCTGGTAGCAAGTGCACGTTCCTCACTTCAGAAGAAACAAGTATATAAATATGAACCATCTACATGCAGCCCACAAGTCCAGCATCACTTCACTGTTTCAAAGGAGAACAGCACCGGGGTTAAGAAAACCTCCACCACCCTTGCCTTTCCTCCCCCATGCAGTGTTTTATGTTCAAGGAGACATAACAAGCAGGTCAGGGTGGCTCATTTTGCAAATATTTACATGCGTTTGGTGCAACATTGGCTGCAAGGGTTCACCAAGCAGCAAGATTTATTCCTCCAGCCCTCACACGAGCTCAGAGGATGGGGGAGTGTGTGAGTATATATCATGCAAATGCCTGTAATGGAAACCTATCCCATATTATCTGCATTAGATCCACACATTCGTCCTGTCAGAAGGACAAGGCAAATTCAACTGCCAGTCAGATCCCATAAATTTATTGCCAGTGGCTTGCTGGGAAAGCCCTGGTAGACTATGCATATGTGGATAATATAGCTGGAAGGAAACTCAGAGATCAGACATGAAATCCAAGAGAGATGGCAATGCAAGGTCTTCCTTCTGGGTCATCAGTGCAAATCCAGCTACGCTCAGTGGCAGTTTTTCTTTATTCCTATGTAAAAGAAGCCTGTGAACCTCAGCTTCTTGACATACAGGTCTGGTATTTAAGACTGGAAAGTCTTCTCAGCAGCCAAGCCTGGATTAAAAGCAAGTCACAGACTCTGCAAATGACTTCGCTCTTTTTAGTGAAATTCACCCCAAGTAAGGTCAAAGCTGCTTGCTGATAGGCAGCATAGTAGGGATGGAGGTGTCAACCCAATCACTGCTCCCACACAGGTCTTCAGGCTCTCCTTCAGCCCTGAGAACTTGGAGTCTTCTACAAACATTAGTATACAAGTTAGAAACAGGTGGGAACATTCAACTACAGCAAAGCTTCCTCCATGGGGACACTGCTCCAGAAATCATCTTTGAAGAATGCGTGTCCCCAGCAAGGTTCCTGTCTGTAGGAGCACTGAGCTACAGGGACTAGAAGTGTCTCAAATGAAATGAACATTTCATTTCTAAATACAGGAGTACCTGTTCAAAGCCCTCAGAGCCTCTCCAAGGGCTCACAGAGGGTTGTTTGGGTTTTTTTCCAAGTGAAAGGATTGTAGGATGGATACCACATTGCATTGGCTCCCATTGCAGGGGCTGCAGGGCAGAGACTTGGCACCTCTTACCTGGGTGGCTGCCTAGCACCTGACAAGGTGCAACCAAGCAAGGACCAGGCACATTCAGTAGAGCACATGCACCAACAAAGAGCAAAGAAAGCCAGACAGTTCCAGTAGGATGAGCTAAAGAGGATCGCCAGTTCCAGAAAATCACCACGCAGACTATCGGTATCACAACACATCTCATTTTTTGCGATGATCTCTCCATTCCCAAAGAAGACTAAAAGTACTCAGTTTTAAAGAGATGGGAATCAAGGTTCATGAGAGCACAGATGTATCCTGGCCAAGGTGCTAATCCAAGATGATATTTTCTCATTTAAAGCACTCATTTGTCATTTTAGCTGGAAAAAATTCAACCTTCAAAGTGTCCTGTTCTGACCAAGCGCTGTTCTTGGCTGTTGAAGCACAGGCTTCAAGGGCAGGGGAACACTCACTGTTCTCATCTCCAAGTACCACTCGGGGTTCAGTTTGTATTTCATGGCAATGAGTGAAAATTCCCATCCATAAATGCAGACAGAGCCCTTTGCCTCTCTGTGCCTCAGTTTCCCAATATGTATCACTATTCTAAGATACTTCAGAGTCCAAGTGATAAACATCTAAGGAGCCCCATGTATTTATTTCAGGTTTGGGGTTTTTTTGCAGGCTCCTTGAGAGCTCAAACTTAAGGGATATAAAGCGTTTTTTGCCGGAAGGCAGTCATGCAGGGAAACACGCTCATCACTGATACCCTGCAGTATGTCAGTAGGTTGCTCAGACTCTCTGCACAGACGGGAAGTCTCATTGCCTTGGGCGCCTGGAGCCTCTGGTGTCCATTAGCTGAGTCTTCCAAGCAAGAAGGAAGAAGTAAGAAAGAACCCTCTGAAGCCTTTTGTCAAACTGGTAGGGGACCAGAAAGGGCTTTTTATTTGAGCATCAAGCAGTTTGAGGGTTTTTCTATGGGAAACAGTCATTATCTTAATTGCACCCCTAGCTGGGGAGGGGGATTCATGGGCAAGAGATGAGACTTGAGTCCTAGCACTGCAGCTGTAAAGGGCTGACTTGTGGTCTCAGCCTCAGCCATGCAGGACCTCACCTTCAGGGGATATTGTGAATAATAAATCAAGAAGAGCCAAGCAACCCCCAGGACAGCATGCGATTTTGCTAAAAAAAACCACCTGTAGGCAATGCCAAGCCACAAACTTTGGCGCCGCTAACTCCAAAGCTCAAAAGCTCTAACACCCTCCTCACATAGGATCCCAGTACGGAGCACTGCATCGGTCTCGGTTTTTCACGAAGCCTTTCAGAGTTCCCTTTCAAACAAGAAATTATTTGCTGCACAGCATTAACCCTCAACGTACCCAAGCACCTTAATACCTTGCAAGGCTTTTCACCCTGGGGTGTGGATGCGCACAGAATAAACCCTGGCACTCCAGGAAGGAGGTAGGTTTTATTGCAAACGTTCAACACTGAAGAAATCGGGAGACAGAGACAATGCAATGCAGTGAAAGGAAAAAGGTGGAACACAAAAGGGGTTCCAGCATCCCTCCTCACCTCATAAAAGTAGAGGAGTCAACACAAAACCAGCTCCAGCAACCCACTGCCCCCTGGGATCTGGCTGCCAAAGACGGTTTCTGCCTCTGAGGCAGCAGATCTCAGTCGCTCTCGTGCCTGCGGTGAGCCTTTTGCTTTGATACATCCACAGGCTGCCTAGCACTAGGCTCGCTGCGGGTGTGGAGAGGGATGCTGGCAGGTGAATGCATGAGGAAAGGCTCGAATATTTCCTCTCCCCATGGAGAAGTTCAGCATCTCTCTTAGGATTTGCCACAGCGCTCACCCTTCTGCTAGCCAGGTGCCAGCTTGCACGCTGAACAGACTTAACACCAGCCTTCAGCGCCTACAAGGCAGTTCTGATCATCAAGCCAAAGCTTCCCAACAGCACTGTGATTGATCATCAGCTTGTATTTAAAAACACCCATCTTGGACACAAACAACACTTAGATCACGCAGCTGTCATTTATTTTGCATCTTATTGATATCACCGCGCATTTAAGATGGGACAGAAAGGAGAAGCCTCGGACTGGTCCTTTCGCAAAGGAGACACCCCCACGGAGGACGGGTCTGGGCAGAGGAGGGGAGAAAATCCCAGGCTTTCGTGACTGGGATGGGTTTGCACATTTGAACCTGGCTGCCCACGAAATGCAGACACACATCTGTTGCACCGCTTGAAGCCCGGCTCTAGTGAAAAGTCCCACGCACAAACAAACACACACACACATTTCCAAAGGCAATTAAACCACTAACAAAACCCTGATCGCATCCCTGAGACCTTAAGACAGTGGCTTAACCAGGGGGAGGAATCACCTAATCTCACACTGGGAGGCACACGCCGTAATTAAAATCACAGAGACCGTGAAGGCAAAGCAAGCCCATGCTCCACTAGCCCTACCCGCTCGCGGATTTAACCAGCTTCCATGAACAAGACCCAAGTGAAACAGAGGACAGATAAAGAAAACAAGTTGGCATGCTTCATGCCTTCCTAGACATTTGTGCAGGGCTGGTGAATGCTTAAGATAAGTCCCTAGGAAGGCTGCGAGAGGCTGCATCGGCTGTAAAAATTCCCTAATACCATCATTGTCCCCCAGCACAAGAGCATCCTCCGGCAGTCCCACGGCTCCTGTTCCAAACCTCCCCTCTCTCAACTGCTCACCCTTATGACCTGGGAAGCCTCAGATTCTTCTCGTTTTCCCCAAAACCTCGCATCCCAGACGTCGCATCCCGGTGGCGGAGGGAAGCCGTGAAAAATCAGGTGCGTTTCCAGCCAGCTCTTTGGCACGACTGTGCCCAGCAGCTCAGCTGGAAAGCGAAGCGGAGCAGACGCAGGGTGGAAGTTTCACGGGAGAGGAGCGCGGCCACGCATTTTCCACCTGATCCCTTCCACGAAGGCGAGTCCTGCGGGTCGTCCGCCCAAATCCAACGCAGATGCTGTATCCCTTCCCAGTCCGGGGAGCAAACGGGGCCCCAGGAGGAGGGTTTGCTCTGGGCTGGGTATGTAGCAAGGCACACGCAGCCGCTAGAAACCCAAAGAGCGCTTAGCCCTGCTGGGGCTGAGCAAGCGGGTTTGTTTATCTGGGAGGAACTCATCTGCTGCCGGCGTATTATATTTCCACCAAAACCATGTGCGGCTCGGTGTTTGGATCGCTTCTCCCTGTCTACATAATTTAAGGGCATATGTCTGATAAACGAAGAGCATCAATACGCAGGTTACGGTGTCAGCTCACACACACACACGCAAGGAGGGGAGGGAGGTTTTATCCGTGCTGACTCCGCAGCCGGGATTTTGGGCAGTCGAAACTCTCCAGCACCTTGCAAGAAGGGAAATGATGGGGGGTCCCCCTGTTCTCTCTTAGGTGATCCCCCCCAGAGGGTGGCCCTTGTCCCCATCACTGATCCTCTCTCCTGGAAAAAGGCTCAGCCTCCAGCCCTATCCAGCTGCAACCTTATCGGGAGCACGAAAAGTTTGCAAATGCCTCCAGCCCAAAGCCCGGGGAAGGCTCTGGGGCACCGAGTTGGGGGGGAAATACCCCCCTTCCCCCAGAGGGAAGGAAAATCCGCAGCCAGGGATGGCTGGGGGTGCTTAGGGACAGGCTGCGACACCGGAGCCGCTACCTCCGGGGAGAAAAGTTGAGCCTTGTGCATGAAGGAAAAGCCACCGGGGAGCCGGGAGGGGCTTGGGGGACACGCACGGCGCTCCGGGCACCGCGTCCCCTTCGCGCTGGGGATGGAGACGAGTCAGGGCTGCCGGGGGTCCCCGCAGCATCCTCCGAGAGGGGCGGAGGGGCTGTGCCCGAGCACCCCCAGCTTAGCCCCGCTGCCCGCGGGGGTCCCTGCCCGCCAGCCCCGACCCCCTCCCCATCACCCAGGGGTGGGGAGAAGCGGCGGGGGGGTGGGCGACCCTCCCAGATACCCCCCCGATTCCTCCCAGGTGTGGAGGGCAGGTACCGCTGCATCCCTCCCGAGGCGTCCTCCGGAGCATCCTCCCTCCTGTCCCCGCTAACCCGGGCGGGGCGGGGGGGGGCTCCTTACCTGGGCAGGTTCCTCGCTTGCTTTGGGTGGGTTTTGCTGATATAGAAATATATATCTCTATAATTTTTTTTTTTTGCCTCCTCTCCTTTTCCCCCCACTTCAGTCTTCAGAGCAGGCGCCGCATTGACACTGCAGATGGTCTGTGTGTGTGTGTGTGTGTGTGTGTGCGCGCGTGTGTGTGTGTCTCTCTCTCTCTCCAATCCCAAATACTCCACGGAGGCGGAACACGGAGCCCCTCTCCCTGCACTGGGCAAACCGTGTCTGGCTCGCCCAGAGCCACGCGGGG
>WAAB01003651.1:0-23399 GCA_013389865.1 Piaya cayana | reverse complement strand
AAAAAAAAAAAAAAATATTAGAAAAAGCCGGAGCCGTGTGGAAGTGCGGTGGCAAAGCGAGAGGTAATAATAATAAAAATAATAATCATTAAAAATATAATAAAAATCCCTTCCTGTTCTTTTTTATCTCTCTCTTTTTTTTTTTTTTTTTGCTTTTTTTTTAAAGCGAGTGGCCAGTTGCTCCTCCTTTCGCCAGCCCACCCACCTCTCTGGGAGAAGGCAGAGGGGCGCCGCTTGCCTCTAGAGCGGGACCCCCAGGTCGGTTTTCGCCGTCCCAAAGTTTGCAGNAGACAGGCGCAGCCGAGCTGGCAAGCGGGATGCAGGCGAGGGATGCTCTACGGGTCCATGCTCGGCTTCTCGCACTGCGGCTGCCTCGCCAGCCCTTCCTCCCGAGCTTCCCTCTCCAATGGTGGCTGCGGAGCGGGCTTTGACACCCAAGCTCTTTTGCAAACGCGGATACGCACACACCCCTCNGCCGCTTCTCCCACGGCTGCAACTCCGGCTGCCTCGGTTTCTCCTCCGGGCGCCTTCCCTCGCTCCTACTCACTACTGACACCTAGGATCTCCTGGCTGATTGGGCTAATTGGGAAATGTCGATGCCCAAAAAAAAAAAAAAAAAAAAATCAAAACACAAAAAAAACCCTCAAGAAATCAAGCGCATCTTGCTGGCTCTCCCCATCACCTCCCCAGAAAAGCCCTTCCCAGCAGCGTGGGGTTGGTTGGCAGCTGCCTCCTCTTCCCCTTTCTCCCTCCCTGCTAGGACAAAACGAGGAGGGGAGCCGGTCGGAGTGGGCGTAGGGAGGCTCAGAGGAAGATCAATCTCTCAGCTTGGGTGAGCAGTAATCCTAGAGAGCGGCTGCAAGCTGCTCTGCTCTCCGGGTCTTCATTTAATTCCTGGCAGCCGCAGGAATAATAGTATTTTTCGAAAGCCATTAGTGCTCGCTGCCTGAGTCTCGTGTCCAGCAGGCTGCTGGCCTGGCTGAACCATAGAATCACAGAACAAGCAGGTTGGGAGAGACCCACCGGATCACTGCATCCAACACTTCTCACTCTCTAAGTTCATTCCCACCATGCAGAGACCTGACCTCCTCTCTGCAGGTAATACTGGGCTCTTCACGAGCTGAAAGCGGAGCAGGTGGGAAGGAAAATGATGCTTTTAGGGTGTTGATAGCACTATGGAGCAACAGGGCTGCCTCCTTGTAAAGATTGGGGGGGCCCAACGTGAGAATGTGCAGCACGCAAAGGCCTGGGGAAGAGGGAAAGAGATGGGGAGGCAACTGGGGAGACCCCCCCTGCTTCCAGGACAGGGAAGGGAAACCCCTGAGGGTGATCCTGCTTCCCCTTACCTCATAAAAGAGGAAAACATCCAGCAGGGATGCAGGAGGTGGCTGGTAAAGGGGGTCCCACTGCTCGCAGCCAGCGATAGCCGTGCTCAGAGGCAGCGATTGCCACGCAGGAGGCAGGTTGTACAGCACCAAACACAGCAGGACTCCCCCTCCTCCCCACAGCCTCTACCGTTCACAGAAAATCAGGCTTAATCCGAGCTTTTTGTTTCTAATTATCTTAAATTTATGCCACAAAACATGGGGGGCCAGGGGCTGTCTGTTTGCATCCCCTAAGATATTTATTTTTAAACAATATCATGTTTTCCTTAAAACAAGTTTTATCTCCCTAGCGCGTGCCTGTGTGCGCGCCTGTGTTTTGCCTGAGCTCTGGTTTACATTTCCTGATGGATGGATGGGGACTCAGAGCCCTTTTTTTTTTTTTTTTTTTAAGGTGGTGCATAAAATGTATTTATTATTCTTTATCTTCTGCCTCTTGCAAGGAGTCATTTGTTTTCATTCAGAGAAATGAATACTATGTGAAGCCTGAAGAGTAATAACACAGCAAAATGACAACGGAAGAGCGAGACGGAAATCTGAGAGATACAATGGCAGGTTAGTAACCTCTAAAGATCACGGCTGTTGTGAACACTGTGGTATTATTTAATGTCCAGTCTGGCTTGCAGCTCCATTTAATAAAACATATGAAAACCTCTGGCAAATTTTGTCTTGCGTTTAAAGCCGGGCTATTTGCTATAAAGGGATAATCTGGATACGCTAAGATTACTTCCCACTCTCTGGCAGGGGGGGAAAGAAATTAATACGAATTCTTTCTGCTTCTTAAAACAATGGCATGAACCAGCGTATCCCTGAGCTGTTTGGGTTCATAAAGGAGCGAGTGACAAATGAGACTTTATTTATAGGCCTTTTCATGAACTAGGCAGCGGGGGCGGAAAAGGGTTAGGGCTGGAAAACCCAAATGACCTCCTCTGACCTGTGAATAGCTGCAGTAAAAAGGGCCCAAGGACAAGGAGGGCTTAGGCTCACCCTGTTGTCATCAAGTGGATATTTTGCCCCTGGCCACGGTGACAGCGGAGATCATGGGTCCTTCTAGAGAGATGCTGAGCACCCTCCCAGCTCCCAGGGGGAACCCCACCTGGGACCCCGCACCAAACAGCATGGAAGCTGCTCTCAGCATCACCTAGGGAAAGGCAAAACCATGCTGTCTGCATCCAAACAACCTCCTATACCTCATTTCTCTGCTCCCAGCCCCAAACACCCACTTTGATCCCCGTGGCTTGTAAAGTCCTGGATGCCAACAGCATCACCACAGCCTGCAGTCCCTGCTGGCAAGAAAGACCGTGGCAAACAACACACACTTCCTTTCATTTCATATCTTGTTATCTAAGCTACACACAGGGATCACTTCCAACAACAGCCAAAGAATAGAAAACACTGATTTTTCTGAGTGTGTACATCTGTATACTTTAAGAGTCAACTGTTCCCAGGGAGAAAGCAGGGGAGCCAATAGAAAGAAAGAAAAGAAAGAAAAAAGAGAAGAAAGAGAAGAAAGAAAGGAAAAAGAGAAAGGGAGAGAGAATGAGAGGAGGAGAGAAGGAGAGAGAAAGAGAAGAGAAGAGAAGGGGAAAGGGAAAGAGAAAGAGAAAGAGAAAGAGAAAGAGAAAGAGAAAGAGAAAGAGAAAGAGAAAGAGAAAGAGAAAGAGAAAGAGAAAGAGAAAGAGAAAGAGAAAGAGAAAGAGAAAGAGAAAGAGAAAGAGAAAGAGAAAGAGAAAGAGAAAGAGAAAGAGAAAGAGAAAGAGAAAGAGAGAAGGAGAAGAGAGAAAGAGGATACTGTGAGAAGTCAGGTGGGGTTTTTATCTGTTGTTTTCTATTTTTCCCTGCCATTTTACAAGTTTGTTAAACCAACCTGGTATTTAAGTTGCTGCAAGCAGGAGCTGCTGGTTACAGCTCGGGGCTTCTGCTGAGCTCAGGCACCGCTTAAAACCTACATTGCAGCTCCACCTGCAGGCACTGAGCGGGGTGGCAGCCTTGGAAATCCCTGAAACAGGGTGAAATCAGAAAAAAAATAGTCCTGGGAGAGGTCTGCTACTTTCTGAGCTTGTTCCTCCAGGTCTCTCTTTCACCTCCTGCTGCCCTCCAGTCTTACAAGTGTTGGAGGTTTTAAGCAACTTGCCCCACTCTGTTGAGACCAAGAAGAAAATTGATGTCTCCTGGGTAGCTGTCACCATTCCTGCGCTGACAAAGGATGTCTTTATCACACATTTGGAGGGTAGAAAAATTCATTGTGAGCTGTTTTCATTCAGTTGAGTCACCGCTGACACGCTGGGGAGAGACAGCATTGAGCTCTGCACCTAAGGGCAGTTTTCGGTCTGGGTGCTGGCTGTCAGGGTCGTCGCGCTATCAGCTTTTTGGCAGTTTTATCAGCTTCAAAAAGGGTCATGTTGATAGAAAATGAGACAAAAGTGCTACAAAAGAAAAAAAAAACCTGCCAGAGCAGAAAAATCTTGCAGGGAAAAGCAGGATTGTTTTTCTTGGTCACCAGCCACTGCCTTCCGCTTTGGTCAGAGCCTCTTTGCAAGCCATTTCTAATGACAGGTAGTGAAAAAACCCTTGAGAGGATCTATCCAAACCATCCTTCGTTTCTCCCTCATCCAGCAATTCAGTAGAATCTCAAGGGTTTGCACACTGGTTTTTCTGGGGCACCTGAGGGTTCCCAGAATGGATCAGAGCTTTGCAGGGTGCCCTTTCTCCTCTGCCACTGCTTTGCTGTACAACTTGTGGCACCTCCTTTAACTTCCCGGCCAGTCCTTGCGGATGTGGTTTTTTTCAGTACATTTTTTTTTAGTAGTACATCTATTAAATAACATTTCTGTGATTTATCTACAGTCTCCTCCTCATACCAGCCCTGTAGCAGCTATAATGCAGTGTCAACCAAATATGAGACTTGCCCTTATTTTTTTATCACTTATTTGGATGTTTTTCCTCAGGAAGAAGAAAAATCCCGTTTTTTCAGTACAAAGGGAACAAATTCAACAACTGGCAGGAGCCGCAGATCTGTAGGATTCAAGTGTCCCCTCCCTTGTCTTTATCTCCAGGTCTCCTTCCCATCAGTGTATACTCCAGTTCATGTTAGCACCCAGGTCACTAACCCCAGCTGAGTAACAGGAAGCTTTCCAAAGTTATTCAGCCCAAATTTCCCTTCTTTTTCGTAATTTCATAGAATCATAGAATAACCAAGTTGGAAGAGACCCATCAGATCATCAAGTCTAACCTTTCCTATCGAACACTAAACCATGCCCCTCAGCACCAGTTCAACGCAATTTCCTCCCTTCGCATTCCTTCTTCTCTGTCCCCCATACTTGAATCCATCCCTCCTTGTTTCCACCTCGCCAGCAACGTGCCCTTGCTGAGTAGAGCCTGTCCTTCCAAGCAGACCCAGGGATGAGAAAGCCGCTCACTCCCACATCCCCTGGCTGTCCAGAGGGGATTTATGATGTACTTAGGGCAACAGCATTATCTGCATATCTCCCCAGCCCAACCACCCTCTCTGCGTCCCAGCCTCCTCCTGCCAGCCCAGGAGCCATCCCTCCACTCACCCCCTGCATCCCCCACCTTGAAACTCCCCAGTGAACAATTTTTCTCCTCCCCCCTTCAAATATTTGTCGACTATTATCACCGCCAGTCACACCCAGGCTGTCATTTGTCCAAACAAAACAGAAGGGGGACGGCCACCGAAGAGGGGCAGATGGACGGAGGCAGGGTGAAATGAGAGCCAGGGGAGCAGTCAGGCCATAATGATAAGGAGAGTATAAAACACAGGCTGGGGCTGTCGAATTAAATGAGGAGGTGCCTGAGAGGGGCTCCTTCAAACCACAGGAGACAAGCGAAAGGGAACAATATGGAAGGAGGCAGGTGAAGCGATAAGATGCAGCCAGAAGAAGTCAGACAAATTCATTGGGTTTTTTTTTAATTTTGGAGGACAATGCAAGTAGGAAGAGAAATTGCTGCTCAGGAGGGCTGGAGAGCACTTGGGGTGGGTTGGGGGGGAGAGATAAGGAGCAGGAATGTTTCGGAAGTGGAGAGATGAGATGGAGAAATGAGTAAAGAGGTGAGGAAAGCAGGCCAGGAACACACAGTAGGAACTGAAGATGGGAAAGTGAGAAGGGAAGGCTGGATGCCGACATTGGAGGAACACGGCATTGGAAGGGGCTGCTGGATTCAGCTAGGGAGAAGCAAAGCTTAAATCAGAAGAAATACAATGGGAAACAGGATGTCCTAAAGAGGGGAAGGGCCTAATCCAGAGATTAAGACTTTAATTTGGGATTTGAGAGCCTGGGTCAGATTTGCTGCTGTGATGCCGCTCCTGGGTGATGCTCCAGTGGTACCAAAAATGCAGGAGAGAGGATGGGAGTCAGGCTGAACCTGCAGGGTTTTTCCTAGGATGATACAGAGCTACCAACCCTTGCTTCCAGTAATAAATCTGGGATGGTGTTTCAGGAAGTTTGCCTCCTTCAGACATTGGGATAAGGAAACGCAAAACATACATTACAGCCTATCAAATCTCGCAGCTGGCTGTGGACGTCAATCAGAACTCTGCTACAGAGCTTTGGCATTTCCCTCACTCCGAGAATGCCTGCCCGACCACCTACTCCTGCAAAACTTTGAGGAACAAGATCATCTTGCTGCCTGTGAAATGCGGTCGAAATCAGCAGTGGACACTGGTAGGCAGCACGGTGGCAAAAGGTTTGTTTTGTCAGAAGGCCAGACAAAAAGAAAAAAAAAATAAAAACAGAAAAAGAAACAAACCAAACCCAACATTTACGAGGTGCTGAGGGACATGGTTTAGTGTTTGATGGGAACGGTTGGACTCGATGTTCCGATGGGTCTCTTCCAACCCGGTGATTCTGTGATTCTGTGTGATTTACGATTTGGGTTCTTTTTTGTTGTTGTTGCAATTTGTGATTTTTAAAGCAATCGGATGGAAATATGAGGGAGAGAGGGAGAAGGGGGAAGGCTAACCCAGATATCGTAGTGTGTGGGGTTGGCAGCACATGTAGAGTTACCCACTTAGAGAACGTGGGAGACAGAGGGGGAAGAAGCATAAGCTCGGCTAGGGATGCTGCGGGAACCCCAGTGAAGAATAGCTACTCTTACATGTCAGCTTCATCACCATGGTATCGGAACGGAAGAACAGAAGGAGAAATGACAGAAAACACGAGGGGAGTGGAACAGAGCAACTGAAGAAAGAGAAAGAGGATGGGGAAGCAAAAGCCATTTCCCCGAGGAACAATGTGACTTGTTGGTTGGGGCATGGTCACTCTGGTACCCTGTGCTCACAGGCAGCAATGCTCTTACCCCTCTTATTTACGCAGCAGCCCTTCAATCCTCCCATATTCACAAGAGCCTGTTCTCTTTGTAAAGCTGCAGTGAGGCTTCTTCAACCAGTCCTTCCTAAATGCTTCAAAAAAACTCACATGTACGCACACGTAAAAACAGGACAGATGCCTTCTCTGCTTTGTTTACCAGTAGGACCTGTACAAAACAACATTGATTTGCTTTCTTTTTATCCTTTTCATCGGCGGTAAAAGTGGACTGTGCTGGAGGGTGGCTTCAAAGAGCTATGACTCCTGAGCAGTGCTTTAAACTAATGGTGGAACAACTCAAGAGTGCAAACCCTAACCTTTTTTTTAAATCTAAAACTAAGGGGTTTTATCTCCTTTTGACTCTAAGTGTATTAAAATTTTTTTTAAAAATCAGGATAATAGTCTGTGAAAACTGAAATCCAGCCTTTGACCATAGCCACTGAGGATGCTCAGAGCCACTACCCACTCTCATATCAAAATCTGGGACAAGAGGTTTCCTTTCTAGAGGGAAATACTTTTCAGGTTACTCCTGTCAATGTTTTCATCACTTGTATTGACTTTATTTTGAAATCACGCTGAGGTCTCCACCTCTCCGCTTTCTCCATTTCTCAGCTTCATGAGATCCCCTTCATTCAGGGACGGGTGAAAAGGGGCACAATTCATTTTTCTTGAACCCCAGATTATTTCAGTTATCTTCACTGTTCTCCCAAACCATCACATGCTCCTCTCAGGAGTCTTTTCATTCCAAATTCCTCCCATTTGTGTGGTCACTTGCAGCATCTCCTGCTTTCCCATTTCTGTTTCTACCCAGACAAAGCCCTCTGGATGCAGGGGCTATCTCGCCTTGTGAAGTTGCTCGGCACTTCAGTCATGCCCTTTGAATAAAATGACTTAACATTATCTCTTTAAACCCAGGTCATTTTGTTCAGCTCCAGGCCTGGATGTCTCCATTAGGGCCTTTGAATTAAACAGCTCCACTCAGTCTCTTTGAAGCCATTTGACTTCTCACCCAAGTAACTTGGCAGCAGCCTCCCTCCCCCCTCCTTCTCTGCCTCCTAACACCTTTTGTGCAAATCCCCACCAAGAAATAAAAGCCACTGGAGGTGTAAGCCGGCCACACGTCTTGTAACCCTTTATTATCTGGGGAGCCCCGCTCAGATGTACAGAGAGATAATGTTAATGGAGTGATGCATTTCGTCTGATCTGGAGCTGTCTCTGAAAGATAAATGTCGGGGCAAAGTCAAAGCATTTAATCAAAAATAAACCACTTCAACATGTTGTGTATTATTTTTTTTTTCTCTTAAGAAGCGAAGCTTGGTCCTGTCAAGGCTTACTGTTGCATCAGAATTATGTTTGTTATTTCTAAATAATTCCATTTAGTGCCGGTGGTGGGTAGGAGGGCTGAGATAGAAAATCAAATTAATTAGAGTGACCCAACAAACTCGTGTTTGCACTGTGAGATTCAACATGGCAGCAAATCTAGCTGAGAACAAATTGCATTCAAATTAATTTAAGGAAAATAATTTGGGGCATATCAGGTTTATTTAGGATCAATTTTAATAAGCTAAAATAAAGTCAAGGCACTGGGTGATACCATCAGCCAGTCAAAAGCCAACTTTGATAGGGATTTATACAGTTGAATGACAGTTACTTTCCAATCCATTATTAGAAAAGCTGCTTTTTGGAGTGGCTCGGACAATTAAAAGAGCACCTCAATTACAGCCTCTGGAAATATTAGTAATGAATAAATTATCCAGCAGGTTTGACTCTCCCTCCCTTCACATCTTTTCCAAATAATTAAATTCCTTGCCACATTTCGAGACATTGTATTAAATTCATCTGCAGTGGAAAATTCAAAAAGAAGGTGAGCCCTGCTTCATCCGTTCGACTGGTGCAAAGAGCAGAGCTGTGTACTCATCCACAAGGCTTAGGGGGTCTTTCCGGAAGAAGGTTATGTTTCACAGATGTTCTCCTGGTGCATCCCAGAGCAGGTTTTCTCGCACAGACTAGGCATGCTGCATGCACATAGCAGGATCAGACCCTTGGTGTGCAGATCTTCATGCCCAGTGAGGATGGATGGATGTTTGCCCATGTCCAGAGCATCAGGAACAGCATCGTGGCAAGTGAAAGGAGGTTTTAGAGAGGAGGGTGCTGGCCTCTTCTTCCAAGTGACAGGGGACAGAACAAGAGAAAATGGCCTCAAGCTCCACCAGGGGAGGTTTAAGCTGGACATTAGGAAAAAAAATTTTCATGGAAAGGGTCATTGGGCACTGGCAGAGGTTCCCCAGGCAGTGGGCTGAGTCACCTTCCCTGGAGGTGTTTAAAGGATGGGTGGATAAGGTGCTGAGGGGCATGGTTTAGTGTTTGGTAGGAAAGTTTGAACTCGATGATCCGATGGGTCTCTTCCAACCCGGTGATTCTATGATTCTCTAAGGCAGCAGGTTTGAACCATAAATGTCTGCGAGAAGAATCACCAGCTCTGCGGGTACCGCAACCCTGTCATCACTCACCACATGGGACACAGGATGGGTCAGGATAAAGCTATGTGGCTAAAATTCCATTTTCATCTGTGTACAGTTTATTCCACACTACACTTGCTGTGCATTTTAAAGAAATAAAATTTCCTTTAGGACATAAACCCTAATCCCCAGGGGTTGTCCTGACACTGTATTTTTATTAGCCTGATTTAAGCGTTGCTTTCACTCCCTCCTTATTATCCTTTACCTTTACATATTGGCTGATGGCCAATATTTGGAGGCACCTGTCTTTGAACACTTCAGCCAAATGAATGTGAGATTGCAAATGGTACATGCCAGGCCATGAGACATTATAGGAATTTAAAGGCCTGCCTGTGATTTATGGCTTTTTAATCAAGAGCTTTTAACATTTAATTAGAAAGCTACAGGAGTTGTCTTTATTTCTGAAAAATCTATTTATGGTTGGGGGAATTAGAAAACATGAAACCCTACATATGCTGCGTGTCCCGGGATCACAGCCCCGTCTAGAGCAGATGCAGAGAGGATGTGCAACAGGAGAAATATAATGCAGGTTTTTTTCTTATAGCTTTAAGATCCTGCAGTAATTTAAGGTGATAAATTAATCTCCATTATTTTCAAGGAGCTTGAGAAACCATGAAAGACTCGTCAGAGGATCACGCTAAAGATGCAACAGGCAACATCTTGCAGAGAAAATGTACCATGCGGGAGAAAGGGTCAAATAAAAAGATGACGACTGAGGCCAAGTCTGTCCTACTCCCCAGCCTTCCTACGGCTCCTTGTGATGCTCTCATGGCAGGTGGCTGGGAATCCACGTGGTGGCTGGGAAGAGAGAAGATTTGGGTTTGCAACACCTACAAGACGATTGTCCTTGGCATTCAGCTCAGGCACCTCCCTGCTGCAGATATTCCTCAGCTGACATTCAGGGGCTGTCATGCCTTGGATAAAATGTCTGGATGTTCCTCAAAAGGCTAAAAAGGACTATTTTTCCTCTTCTGCTAAGCATCAAAGGAGGCGCTGAGAGGAGAATCTTAAATATAAACATCTCTGGTTAAATGAGATGAATCCTGCTCTGTCACTGACGTGGCAGAAGAAAAACGACCCTGCGAGCTTCTTGCTGGGACACCTTGTTCGTGGTTCCTGCTCAGTGAACAGTCTGTGATTTCTGAAGAGCAGAAAAGTGTTGAAGGAGAGATGGAGAGGCTCTCCTCACACACGGGTGTCCCTGTGGTCCATGAACTCAGGTCTCCTACAGCCACAGGCTAAGAAAGAACTTCAAACATTGCCAAAACACCCAAGGAAGAAATTGCATTATTTTTCCTGACAATGTTATTACGTACTTGAAATAAAACTGTCTGCCAGCTTAATCTCATTTGTACACTGTGTGGCGGAGATGGATCTGGGCACGAGGAGGGCTTAGATTTGACCTGGCAGGCTGGTGATCTTGAGTTGGGAGCATGTTGCTACTTCCACTGCTCCTCTTCTCCAGTCTGGTCTTACTTCGAGAGCTGTTTGCATCAAGGGCTGCCTTGCATTATATATGTGGGTGCTGCCTGGCATAACAGAGATGTGATCTTGGTCGTGGCCTCTGCAGCTCCTCTAGTACAAATAATAATTTCCATTCCATCTATTCTTTTGTTTGCTGCTGATCTATTTTAAACAGTTGGTGATTACTACTTTCATGGGTGATTATTGCACTTATGCTGTGTTAAATATAAATGTTTGTTTATCTGTATGTGGTCCCTGTGTATATGTTTGCATGGCTTTTAACTTCGTGTATTGCAGAGTTCTTTAATTATAAGATCAATAAATTTTTTAAACTTGTGACTACTGCGTAGACAGAAACCCACTCAACATCCATGTCTCTGTGCAACAATGAATCTGATCTTGTGCTTGTGGCAGTACGCAAACCTCAGCTACAAGAACCAACAGACTTTTTTAGTTTGTTTGTGTTTTTGGTTTGGGTTTTGTTTTTTTTTTGGCCTAGTAGCAATTAATTCTTTGTCAGCTTGGCTCATTCTCTGTTTCTCATCAAAGCCTTCCTCTTGCAAGCTGTTCTTCTCAGGCGGACTCTCATCTCCCTGGTGCTGGAGGCTTGTTGACTTTGGTCATGATCAGTGAAAGTCACTGTCCAATGGTACTTGTTGAATCAATTTTAGTTGGTATTGATGATCTTAGAGATCTTTTCCAATCTTAACGATTCTGTGATTCCATGAATCAAGGCTTGCAGAAGTGGATTCAGGCCTCGGATCTACACTTAAGTCCAAGTCACACCTACATCACAGAGAAGACCTGAATGGAGTAGCTCCTTTGTAGCAACATTGACTCTTTCTTCAACATTTCAGGTATTTTGATGATGATGATGACAATGATGATGATATTCCACCCATGATAACTTCCAGACCTTGAGCAGCTCCAAGCTGACTACAGTAGGAAACCACCTCCACAGGCACAGGACAAGAAGGTGGTTGGAAATAGTTAATGTGAGTTTACCAAGGACCAGCCATGCATGACTAACCCGATTGCTTTCTGTGATGGTTTGACTCCTTCTGTGGACAAGGGATGGGCAGGGCATGTTGTTTTCCTTTGTTTACTAAGTTCTTTAATGTCCTTTCCTACACCCTCTTCTTAGAGAAACAAGGGAGATGAGGAAGGAATGTGACAGCTACTTGAAGGTGTGTGAAAGACTGGCTGAGCCTTTGAGCTAAATGATTAAGACTAATTTGTGGGCAGTTACATACAGTGTTCCTCAGGGGTCAATACTGGATTCATCACTGGGCTGGCCAAGAGGACAGAAAGCAACCTAGAAAGTCTGCAGTTGGCATCAAATTGATGGAGGGCGAGGCTGTAATTTAGAGGGACCCTAGCAGGCTGGAAAAACGAGTCTGTGGGAATCTCATGAAGTTCAACAAGAAAAATGCAAAATCCTGAATCTGAGGCAACCATTTGTAGCATGACAAGCTGGGGACTTGTCTGAGGGATCTACGGAAAGAAGAACTGGCTTCTGATGGGCAGCAAGTTGAACTCAGATTAGCTTTGTGCCCTTCACTTGTTTAAGGCAGAGACCATTCTCATCTGTATTAGCGAGTACATTGGCAACTGGTCAAGAACAGTGGTTATTCCTTCTGCTGAGCACTCTGAGACCACATCTGGAACACTGTGCCCAGCTTCGAGTCCCTCAGTACAACAGAAATACCAAATAAATCTAGGAAGCCTAATGGAGGACTACAAAAATTGCAGGGGACTGGAGCACATGACAGAACTAGAAAGCTGCATTTCTTCAGCCAGAATAGGAAGCACGGATCAGATCTAATTGCTGCCTCACTCTGACCAAAGGGAAGTTGCAGGGAAAACAGAGCCAGTCTCTTCTCATGGTTCCATGATGAACAAGAGGTAACAGTCACAACTACATCAAGGAAATGTCCACTTGTGTGTAAAGAAAAAAATATTCACAGAGTGGTTGAGCATGGTGCAGGTGCCCAAAGATTGAATGTCCATCATCAGACATCAACACTGAACAAGGCCTTGAGCAACCTGATCTAAGTTCAGAGTTGTCCCTGTTTTGAACAGGGTTTGTTCTAGAAGCCTCCGGAGATCCTTTCCAACAAAAGTTTCTCTGAACCTGCTGGAAAACATGCCAGCTCAGACAGAGACACCTGAGGATTTTCTGCACCAGGGCTCACTCTGTGGTGTAGGCAAAGTTTCTATCTCCCCATGGTTTGGTGCACTCCATCATCTCCAATTTATTGATAAAGTTGTTAAACAGGATGCATCCCCTTGTGCTCTACTTGTCACCAGCTTCTAGGCAGAGTCCAAGCACTCGACCATTGCCCGCTGAGTCCAGCCATTCAACCAACAATTTATCTGTCTAGTTGTCTAATAATCCAGTCTATAGTGTCCTTGAGCTTGTCCCTGAGACCCCACAATCTTCTTGCATCCCTGCTGTCCTTAGTAAGGATTTCCACAGTCCTACTTTCAAGCAGTGTAACAATACAGATGGTTTCTGCTTTGCTGGGAGGAATCAAAGCATGTCATCAAAGAATATCCTGCAATGCTCTACCTCTGATTATGCATTCAGAGAAAACGGGTTTCTCTTTTCTCATGGTTCATCCAAGTGAAGAATCACAGAATCACATAATCACTGGGTTGGAAGAGACCCATTGGATCATCGAGTCCAACCATTCCCACCAAACACTAAACCATGTCCCTCAGGACCTCATCTGCTTGTGCCTTAAACACCTCCAGGGAAGGTGAATCAACCACCTCCCTGGGCAGCATATTCCAATGCCCAATGACCCTTTCNGTTCAGAGTTGTCCCTGTTTTGAAAGGGGTTTGTTCTAGAAGCCTCCAGAGATCCTTTCCAACAAAAGCTTTCTAGACTTCTCCCAGTCTGTAACTCTGCATAGGGTTGTTGTGCCCCAAATGCAGGACCCGGCATTTGACTGTGTTAAACCTCATGCTGTCAGGGAAGATGTCCTTCTTGGGTCACGGAGGATGGTTTATGTTCATATGCTACTCTGCAACCACGGTTTTCTGAAGCAACCAGCCAAATAAGACTAGCCATAGCCTCATGTCTCACTCCAGCACAGCAGCAACAGTCAGGGGGAAGCAAGTTCATGAGCATATTCTGCAAAAAAAGTGGCAGGACACAATTCTGAAATGTCCACCAGATCATGTGACTGCAGGACATAGAAGATATTTCTGCATTACCCTGTATGTATGAAGGAATTGGGTTGAGCTGAGCATCAAAACCACGTCTCCGTCATTCTGAGGACAATGCATCATACTCAAAGTTTGTCTGATTTAGGAATTGTTCTTATTAATGCTTCACCCTGGCCGCGCCTCAGTTTTCCACACAGGGTTGTAACAATATGGAAATATAATCATCAATATTTCTTCCACTACCAAGAGTCCTGAAGCTCCTTCAGACAATTAAAAACTGTGAATTTATAAATACACCACAAGATGCCCATTGCCTAGCATTCATTGCTGCCTGTTGCTGACGAGGAGCTGCAAACCTCCCATGGAGGCAGGAACTGTAGCCGCTCATGTAAACACAAGCTAATCAACAACCAGCATTACAGAAATGTAGTCAGGTGATGACCCCAATTTCTTTTATTCCAGGCTATATTTCTCAAGCAGCAACTCACATCAGCTCTCGTGCTTTCTTTCTTTGCCACTTACGTCTAATTAGAATCCATGCTCAAAAGGAGCAGAAGCATCTGTAATTAAACCAAACCACAGTGTCAGGAGCGAGCTGGAAGGAAGAGCTCACTTACATGGTTGACAGTCACATGTTGGACGTGAATGGAGGCCGGGAGTTCAGTAGGAAAAGACCACCAGGTCTCTCACAGTGGACAAAAAGCTCTTGAGAGTCCTAGAAGTGCCAGTCAATGGCGACACACACTCCTTTCTTAAGTGTTTCCCAAGGGATGGGTCTACATGAGAGGTCCCAGAGTTGCTAGTGACGCTATGGTCAGGAATCCTGTAGTGTCCCATGCGTGGGCTTAACCAAATTCCAACTAACACCGAGCTCAGCATCTTTAGTTTTTCACCATCTTTTAGTATTTTTCAGGGGGAACGTGAAGGAGAAAAAAGCCATGCTTGCACACAATATCAACTCTCCCTAAGAGCATTATATTTACCACAGTATAAATGCACTCTGTGTAAGTACAGGTGGACTCAGTCCCCACAGCAGAAGATAATTAGTAATTACAACATGATGTTTGGGAAATTGCATATCTGAGTTCAACCTGGACTATTGATTTCTTTTTTAAAATCCCATCTTTTTTCAGACCAGTTCCACTCATAGAAAATATTGACGCAAACATGTTAAATATCATATAGGTTTGGGCAGGTGATTCATAGAATTGTTAAAAAAAAGAGAAAATAAGTCACCTAGTTTAGCCAAAATTTATTCTGTATCAGTAGTCAGCCCTCGCTCCATCCAGTGCCAACGTGAAGCTCCCTTTTTCATGTTAAATCAGGAGCAGCAAGGGATTATAATTGCTACACTTGGGTAAGATGAGAAAGAGTCCCAGATCCATTTGCAATTCTAAGGGACACGTAGGAGCATAATTGATGTCCGAAAGCAGCCTGTGGTTGGAAGTCCCTCCAGCAAGTCGCGTGTTGCTGGGTCTCTGTGGCCCCGCATGGTCAGAAATGTAATATTACAACTCACTGGAAAACCTCAATGGGTTGTAATTTTGTTACCACATTAAAACATACCAATGGCAGAGGCATCCCAGGGATTGTGTAATTCGAAAAAGACACATTCCAGCAAAGACTTTTTTCTTTGAAAGAAAAGCTGATCTTAATGGTTTCAATTAATTTTCATCCAGTTGCTGCCCTAAGATGATGCGAAGCTTTAAATACGGGCAGGAAATAATTTCAAAGGGAACATTAAATGCATGTTTATGGACTAAAGCGTGTATAAATGTAGACTACAAGAAATGGACTGCAAAGCCTCGCATGGAGCTAATTACAGCGAGGGAGGAAAGGAGCCTGCAAAATCACTCACACAGTTTATAAGGTCAATGCAATCCCTCACTGAGAATTTTTTGTTTGTAAATACCTGTTGCCCAGCTATTTTTCTGAATCAAATCCCACATAATCCAGGTGGCAGCTGATATCAGGCAAGAAGCCTGCCTGCACGTAGCCTGTTCTCATTCAACCAGAGAAGTCCTGAACAAGAATCAAGGATCTCCAGTATTCCTGGGTACTGGAAGAAGTTAGAAGCTACAGGTTTGCTGAGTGTTATTGGGAAAGACTTTTCCAGCTTCAGCCTGCCTCCTTCTAGGAGAGCTGGAAGGAAATGTTTCACATAACTCAACCCACACTGTTTTAAGAAGTCAATCCAGGAAGATATTTGAGGTTTTGATAGTTTTCCAAAGTCAAGGCAGGATTTGTGTAATCTTTTTTTTTCTTCTAAAAGTCTGTAAGAGGTCACTTGGGACAGGAACATAGCTTCCAAGCCAGCTCTCGAACCAATTATGCTTCGTACACTTTCAGATGATTTCCCTGAAAACATTGAGGCTGCAAGCACTTCGCTGAAAGGATCTGTATTACCTGCAACGCGTAGGTCTGCCTGAGCTCCTCATACTCTGGAGAAGCAGGCTCACATCTCAGCAATTTAGCCATCCTGAGGAAATTGGGACATACCTGCCCATGCTGCAGAGCTTGTACCAGCTCTCAGCTCTGCAGCAAATGCACCCTATCTCCTACTGGCGAGTTCCACCACTCTGACATGAGACCCCTGTCCCAGGAGAGATGCTTCTCACAGATTGGCCAAATTAAGAAATACTTCTGATAAGGTTTCTGCCCTACAAGCCCTCATGAACAGTAGTAGAGTAACTTAGAGCTCGGTGAAGTCAAAGCTACCCTAGAACTGAAATCCAAGTGAATTTCAAACAACAGGAAGCTGGTTTGGGTACTCATCCCACTCATTAATGCTTATGGTGAAGACACTTACTGTACTTATTTACTTAGGATGGAAAAATGTTGATGCAGAGGTTCTCTATGGTCATTCAGTTGGCCTTAAATAGAGCGGTCGTTATCCTTAGGAGAGCTCCACAGCAATAAATCAACCGCACTTATTGAGCAATCTTGCTTCGTCCTCGGAGACCGTTAGAGCCACAGAAAAGAGAGATGGTTTTGTGTTTAAAACACTGGCTTATGTTAACTGGAAGAGCAGTTCCTGCCACATCTTCCACTGCAGTCTCTCTACAGACTGAATTAAAGCTTTTGTGCGTTTGGCCTAGTTGTATTTGAACATCTCCCAGAAAGATGGAACATTAATTCTGCTTGGCACATGTAAAATTTACTGCAATATTATGTATAATAGCCATGATTTGCCTTCTTCAGACCTTTGGATTGGCAAAACCAGGGAATCTCTGGTAGAACCAGTGTTTTACACACGTTGTGCACAGTGGACTGGTTTAGCCAGGCTCTGGTTGAGGATGCTGCATAGAACTGGGAATACAGGATAGAGGTGAAGAAAAGCCCCTTTAGTCTGTCTGAGAAACAGTGCTTGCAATATAACAGGGAACTTCAAAAGCAACGGACCCTGTACCTGGAAACGATCTTTTCCTATATTTTAGGCTGTTGAAAACCAAAGTACCTACCTTGTAGCACACCAGAGAGTACAATTAGGTCTTCTGCCTGTGTGAATCTCTCTCAGCTTCCTCTGGGAGGTAAAGATGACCAGGATGGACTCTCCTGCTGTCTCTCATCTGAGGGAATATGCATCTGAGGGTATAAGCATCCAAGGAAAGTCTGTATTTCCCTCTATCTCATGCTCTTTACATTCCCTGCATGTGCTGCTTGCCTGTGCCAACCTAGTGGTGTAGTGCAGCTAATAACTCACTGATGCATATTCATGAATGCCAGATAATATGTTAATGACACTATGGAAACACATTCAATTAAATAATTTTTTTTTTTAAAAAGAAAAAAAAGAAGAAGAAACCACAGGCCAGCTTATTTTCTTGTTTTGGGTTGTGCTCTTGCCATTATCTACAAGGAGAAAGTTTTGCTTTGGTACTGGTTGCTCCCCACTATCTCCTATTACATCCATTCACTCCTATAGTTTAATTCAGGCTTTTGACAGTCATGACCTATTCACTATATCACAGAGACCATGGGTTTCTGCTCTGGTGCCTTGGGGCTGGGTTTCCCGAGGTTGTCCATGCTAACCATGATGGTGATGTCCTTCTGCGGAGTCCTCTTCAACAGGAACAATTCCCAGTTGCATCTAGTAGTGGGTTTGCAGATATACTGTCAGTGCTGATCCCNGAGAAGAGGCCAGCTCCGTCCTCTCCACGAAATAACTGAAACAATCCTGGTGTATGTTGATCGCAACAAGCTCTTCCCTTTCACTTCTGAATATCTCTAAGAAAAGGAAAGAATGGCAAAGAAACACCATTCTGTCTTCTTGCATTCATAAATGCCCAACTAGCTATGGCTACTCACCCTGAGGTGCAAAATTTCCTATGTGGGCGTCTATGGACCATGTTAATTGGATTTAAAAAAAAGGAGTTTAAACAAATGTCTTGCTGTTCAGGTCAGGTCTACTGAGACAGAGAAGATAAGGCAGTGGGGAGTGCAATGCACCAAATGAGAGAGATTAGGGTGCTGGCCGGTATGAGGAGAGGCTGTAATGATCACACATTGCTTTGAGNTCTCTCATCTGGGGGAATATGCATGTGAGGGTATAAGCATCCAAGGAAAGTCTGTATTTCCCTCTATCTCATGCTCTTTACATTCCCTGCATGTGCTGCTTGCCTGTGCCAACCTAGTGGTGTAGTGCAGCTAATAACTCACTGATGCATATTCATGAATGCCAGATAATATGTTAATGACACTATGGAAACATATTCAATTAAATAATTTTTTTTTTAAAAAAAAGGAAAAAAAGAAGAAGAAACCACAGGCCACCTTATTTTCTTGTTTTGGGTTGTGCTCTTGCCATTATCTACAAGGAGAAAGTTTTGCTTTGGTACTGGTTGCTCCCCACTATCTCCTATTACATCCATTCACTCCTATAGTTTAATTCAGGCTTTTGACAGTCATGACCTATTCACTATATCACAGAGACCATGGGTTTCTGCTCTGGTGCCTTGGGGCTGGGTTTCCCGAGGTTGTCCATGCTAACCATGATGGTGATGTCCTTCTGCGGAGTCCTCTTCAATAGGAACAATTCCCAGTTGCATCTAGTAGTGGGTTTGCAGATACACTGTCAGTACTGATCCCATGAAAAAAAATACTTCTTTTAAGCCTCATGGCAGAAATAAACACAACAAAAAGCAAAGAAATATTGATTGGGGTAGATTTCACCAACATTCATTCTTCTCAGACTCATCAANGTCTTCTTGCATTCATAAATGCCCAACTAGCTATGGCTACTCACCCTGAGGTGCAAAATTTCCTATGTGGGCGTCTATGGACCATGTTAATTGGATTTAAAAAAAAGGAGTTTAAACAAATGTCTTGCTGTTCAGGTCAGGTCTACTGAGACAGAGAAGATAAGGCAGTGGGGAGTGCAATGCACCAAATGAGAGAGATTAGGGTGCTGGCCGGTATGAGGAGAGGCTGTAATGATCACACATTGCTTTGAGTTCACTGCATTCCTACAAAAGCCTCTGCCCCCATCACACCTCTCAGTGCACTCTATTAGGGGCAGTGGTTCAGAAATGATGTGGCGAGAGGAGAGCTATTTTCTAAAGAAGTTATCTGAGCAGCATTTGGCATCCCCTACCTGTTCACAGAGCAAGCGTGACCTGGCTTAGCCTGAAAAAAACACAAGCACAGCTGCCATCGCCTTGCTACACCCTGGGGAAGAGTTCCCTGGCAGCAATCCTGTCATTAGAGCAGAAGAGTATCAGTGATGCTGCTCACCAGGGCCCATCATCCATCTGCGCCAACCTTCATCTACTGGCGGCAGAGGAACACATTCCCTTGAGGTGATCGGTTATGGCCTAGAAGTTCACAAAGAGCAGTTCCCAACATTTTCCAGCAGCAATGACGGAGAAATGAAAATAAACACAACATCTCTCCACCCGAAGTTGCCATATGACAGTCTGTCAGAGAGCTCTACACTGGTGTTTGTCAATATTTTTTAATCAAAGACCATGAAAAGATATTAATAATTCCCTCCTGGAGGTTTTTTTTTTCTGTCATAGTGCTACAAGAGAGTTTGAAAACAATGGTAACATTGAAACGTTGCTTTGGTTTTATCCTATTTTATTTGTTTACCATAGAATCACCAGGTTGGAAGAAACCCACCGGATCATCAAGTCCAACCATTCCTATCAAATACTAAACCATGTTCCTCAACACCTTGTCCACCCGTCCTTTAAACACCTCCAGGGAAGGTGACTCAACGCCCTCCCTGGGCAGCCTGTTCCAGTGCCCAATGACCCTTCCTATGGGTTCAGGTTTGTGTGGGTTCATTCAAAAAGGAAAGGTTTGCAGTCACTTCACACAGCTCCTTTGGACATCTATAGTAGCATTCAGAGATGACGCTGCACCTACCCACAAGGTTTGCCATGTCCCCACAGTGTTTACATTCCCATGGCACCACTTTCTTCAGCCCTTTCTGCCTAGCAGGAGAAGAATAAGTCGTAGCAGGCTGAAAAAACTCTCGCAGTGTGAAAGGGAGAGAATGATGCCTGGCCGGGTTTCATCCGTCTAGCTTTATGTGTCATCAGTTCGGATGCATAAATCTGAACGAGTTGTCTAGACGCCTTTTATGGTTGATGGAGAGAAAGAAGAACTTCCCGGGTGCAATTCAGCCCAGCTGGGAGAGATGAATTGTGCTCTGGAAGGAATCATCTCTCTTCCCCAACCGTAAAGAAAAGTAGCAGTGAAAAAGCAACTCAGACATAACCGCCTACCTCTCTGCAAGCTGCAGTTAGCTGAGAAAAGCCTCACTCAAAATAACCCTCAAACAACTGCTAGCTTCCCTAAACAGCTCCCGTGGTGCAATAGAATAAAACTATCCAGTGGAGAACGGTGTCTCAGCAGCGTGATTTCCACTCATCTCAAACCACCACAAGCTCCTGACCAAGACTGAATTGCCCGATCTGGCAAAAAAGCTGCTCCAAACCTTGGCTTTAACGCACTGCGCCAGAATCTGGGACCAGAATTTGGGGGTGCAGCATCCTTGAAGAGTTGCGCTCACCTAGGTTTGGGTTTTGCAGTAAAAAAGAGAAGTTGGACAGCATAAAAGATGCTACAAACCCTCCCAGGATGGTGTGGGCTGTGCTGCGCCGGGAACATCATCTGACTCCTGGTGATGCAAGGACAGACCACTGAGTTATAAAAGGACTAGAATATTGCTGCAGATTTTCCTGACAAAAGAGGCTCCACCTTTTCTTCCTTCTCAAATACAGGAAAATGTTTCCTCTGTTCCACTGGAGGTTCCACCAGCACGTACACACACACACACACACTAGATACACAGTCATTCCCCAGGTTTGCTTTTCAGATTTGCCTATTGACATTCCCCCTCCCTTCTTCCCTCCATCTCCTGCTTTTCACTTCCCCACTCCACGGAGGCACCGGCATAACTCGATTCTTCAGAACATTCACCATTTCTGAGAGACCAAGGGCTGCTTTNAAAAAGAGAGAGAAAAAGAAAAGAATGCATGTCAGCTCCAACCCTGCTGCCATGCCGGCGTGCACACGGGTAGCCTTTTGCTCAGCACACATCAATGCCTCTTATCCTCCAAAGTTATTTCCCCTGGAGTGAACCTATCAAAGATTTTCAGCCTCTCTGGAGAGAGCAGTTCCAGATAACACTGGATTCCCTTGTCAATTTTTGCCTACCAGGCTCTGGCAGCATTTTCTACCTGACACTCTGATCTTGACACACGCGTACAGCAGAAGCGTGTGTGTGTGAGTGTGTGTGTGTGTTTCTGGAGCTGTTTCCTCCTGCTTTGCAAGCAATGCAGCTGACTTAAGACTGCAGAGATGAGGAGAAAAGCCAGTAACACTTGGCATCTCTATAGTACCCTGCTCATCTGTGATTCCTGTAGTGTCTTGCCCTCCTTGTAATTATAGTAATTAATATAATTACTCTAATAATGATGATTATTATTTAGGGTGTACCAGATCTTCCCTAATACAGCTCCTCTCCTGGAAATCCTGGGCCTATATTTGTAAAATAAGTCACTGCGGGGTTTTCAGACGAGTGCAAATTCAGAAAGATTCATCCCTTCTCCTCAATTTGCTGTGACAACACTGGTAGAAGGACCAGCCACTCCAACAGGTTCCTAGCATGTCTCTGATGATCAGATAGGTCTTTCTGGCCACTTGTGATTATCTGGTTTTGGGTAGAGGGGAGAAATAGGTAAGATCTGATGGTACTGGCATCTCAACTGGGAGACTTGGTCAGCCTTCATCAGTGAAGGTGCTAAGGCAGTGGCTCACGAGAGGAAAAATTCCATCAACCCCTAAAGCAGCATCATAAGAAGCTGTGTAATTGCAAGGCTCTGCCTAGGGGGCCCAGAGCTCATTAGCCTCAGTAATAAAATAAGCAGTTTATAGATGCCGTAACTCAGGTGGGCAACTTGCAGTGCAGCCAGTCACAAGGCACTACTGCTTGCCTGCAACTTCAGCCCCAACCAAGAGTTTCCTAAAGCTCCAGAACAGCTGATGACTCCTCTGTAAAGCTGGTCCCCCAAATCACAGAATCATACGTTCCAATTGATTACTTTTTTCTATTTTGTGTTTTCCCTCTGGGCTCTTTTTCACTGGTTGACACTGGACGCAGCCCTGATGCAGATTGTGACTATCAGCTCAGCTCCGACACTGAGCAAGAGGATGGTGGGAAGGGGTAATGCTGTTGTGTCACCCAGTTGTCCACTCCTTTTGTGGGAATGCTACCCTCAGCACATGCACAGATGAGAGAAATCACTGGTCTGTGGTTAAACACAACCCTCAATTATTTGTACTGTATATACGATCTTCCAGCTTTCTGCAGATCTTCCAGGTGGTGCCCTGGAAGCAGCATTGCTTCCAGGGGCAATGTGGTACTTCTCAAAAGTCTTAGTGGTGTGGGAGGAGGACCCCTGAATGCAATTTATGGATGCTGTCATCACATAAATATTTAACATCTCCATGTAAGTAAAATAAAATCCTGTGGAAGAAAGGGAGGCCCAGAGCCACCTCAGGACTCCTTGGATGATGGAGTAAACTGCTCAGTTTAAGAATTCAGCACCAGCATCACATCAGGACTCCACCACCTTGTACCCTTAAGGATCCACACTGGTTTTGCTCCAGGGATGTCTTCTCCAGCAATGAAGAAGCAGCAATGAAGAAGTCAGAGAAAGGCAAAGGAGAAAGTCCACGAGGCAACTGTGCCAGGCAGCAAGGGCATGGCTGCTATGTCTGTTGAAGCCACCTAGCCATCCAAGCCAGGTTTGACTTGTTTTCAGCCAGTGCTGCTGTTCCAGCTGCAGCAAAAGCATCCCTGTTACCCCGCGCACAACCTTACAAATACAAACATTGCTGTAATGCTTCTCACACTCCTGTGGGTGTAAGGGTCACCACTAGGCTTGTCTATGGAGGCTGCTGGTGTGCAGATAACAAGGGGACCACACAGGCAGAAGGTCACACTGCATGTTGTTAAATGCCACTGGGGGACACAGGGACAGCAAGTGATTCCTGAAGATCTGGAGATTCCATGACTAAACAA
>WAAB01003650.1:7362-26426 GCA_013389865.1 Piaya cayana | reverse complement strand
GTAGGGGATTGGTGATGATTTGATGGGAATGAGTGGACGTAATGATCCGGTGGGTCTGTTCCAACCTGATTGTTCTATGATTCTATGAATTCCTTGGAAACAGAGGATAACACATTCATTCCACTTAGGAAAGAATATGAACTGATTGAAAGGCTATCCACAAGAAGAATTCTTTTTCATTTCATTCCATTGAGAGCAATAGGTAAACTAAAAATGCAACCAAAGTTTTATTATCTTTCTACCTCCGCACTTCTAATACACTTTAAAGTGTATCATTAAGATCAGGAATGCATGTGACATTTATGATTATTAGCAACATGAATACATGACTCGCTTAAAATTGCACCCTTATGGCCAAGTCTCTCATTCTCAAAATGATGGTCAGGTAGATCCTGTTGACTCCTCAATCCATCCAAATTCTCTTTTTCACTAAGTTTTGGCAGAAAAATAATTATTTAAACTCACTGCTCTGACTGAAATGGTTAATCCAGTATGAATGCAATACATAACAGTATTAACATAGACAATGCCTTCACCCATATGAGAATAGAGTTTGATGTATATTCTTACTATGGCTGCCAGAGTGAAAAGTACAGGTGTACTGACAGAAGTACAATGGTGAATCAGAGCAGGATTACTTCTTTACTCATCTATTAATAATCGTAATACTCTTTAAAACCTCAAATTCCATATCCATTTTAAATCTAAATTCAAAATTCAGTGAGAAGCTGGTACTGTGTACCAGTGGGCAACAGCAGCCCAGCAGTATTAAGTCCTCAAAAGTATAAGGAAACTCTGACACAACCTAAACTTGTTGGTCTCAGCATAATCAACCTGCCCAGGGTTACAGGTCTCAGAGGTAATTTCAAAGCCTTCTTTACAGATGTACCATGAATTACAGCTCACCACATTTCAACATGGCACATTAAGAGATATTTTACAGCTTTCTGTCTAGGCTCTTTTTACTAGCTCGTATAGTTAACTGAGGAATCAACGGGCAGTTGACTTGATTACAGGTTAGCCATGTAGAGACAGACTACGTCCACAGAGAGCTAGCTCAGTTCTAAACAATTTTTTTCAAGGTAAAACAGAGTGTCACATGAATGTAGTTTACTTCCAAAGTAGGTCAACTGAGGTCAAAAGGTACTAACACTGATACTGTAGGTCTGTGTAGAATGAAATTACAGTGTCTTCCTGAAAGTCAGAGTGACTATAAGAGTAGTATAGAAACACATGACCACATCAACATAGGCGGAGTCCTACAGAGGCCATGATGCCTGATAGAGCTGCAATGGCTCCTGAATTTATGAGCCCTCTTATGAGCTAGAATACTGCAAGAACAAGAAGAAAAAAACTCCAGTAGGCCTCCAGAAGACAACATGGAGGCAGTAGCATCTGCATTGAATTTAAGAAACCCTGATTCTATGCAGTGTTGTAGAGGCAACCCTGGAGTGTACTCCCCAGAGCCTCCTTTGTTGTCTTTTATTCAAGCTTCCTCATTATCCATTGTTTCTCAGCTCCTGTTACCCTAAGTTATGGAAATTTAACTGCATAGACCTTAAGAAAGAAAGGAGAAAATAGCCCAGAACTGTACAAGACACCTATTAGCAGACTGAGAACACTCAAGCATGCTGTAGTGGAATGGATTGAGCTAGAAACAGCACTTCCGGCAAGAGAAATGGAAACCCTTATGCTTCTGCTACTCAGAATACAATTCTACTGCTTTTAAAAAAAGATGGGACTAAGGGGATGCTGCAAGCCAGAACCCATAGCTTATAAAAATAAAACCAAATTGGTAATAGTCAACAGAAAACTTGATTTCTAGTGGGTAAAAGTTGATGTGAGATCAGAGTGAATTTTCTTTAATAGAATGTTATAATTCTGTCTACTTTCTATTCCCCACAAGGAACTATGAAAGCAAAGGTCTTCCTACTCAAAGTCAGATTGATACTTAGAAACCCTCCAATATTCTCAAAAAATATATATCCTTTGGCTTATTAAACAAGTAGTAATACATGTTTTATATGAACAAGTCACATCCATGAGAAAGTGGCACAGAGCTGACAAAGCCAAAATGATCTTCAAAAGCAGACACAACAAAATTTGCACGACCACACAAAAAGTGAAAGAAGATATTCAGGTCCCAAACCTATGTGACTGAAAGATTAGGATGGGTGAAAATAGAAAAAAAAAAATTTCCTTTTCCTCTCTTTTTAGAATATGGCAAAAATATTCTGAAGTACAGCACATATGCAGCATTGATATATCTTGAATTTTGTCTTTTTCACTTTAAAAATTTGCTTGCATGAACAGCGTAGTGAGGTAGTTGTTTTGGTTTACACTAAGAGTGTTATTTTTTAGAAAAAATTAATTGTGAATAGATATTGGATTCCAGTAAATTTCTATTTGAATTTCAAAAATCATTGTTGTCTTCTTTCCTGGATGGCTACCATTTCTTGAATACTAAATGGCAGATGATCTGGAGAACAATACTCAAAATTTTATTTTGCAGTAAATAATGCTTTGCAGAGGTCAAAGGGACAGTTTTCACAAAGCTGTGATTGGAATCATGTTTTGTACAGTCTCATTTTTATATTATGGTCTTTCTTTTCACATCATTTCTAAAACCAAATACTGTTCTCTGCAGATTATCCGGCAGACTAAATGCAGTATAAGAGATTCAATTAGATGAAATCAGCAACTGATTAACCTGAAACCAATAAAAAAGTTATTCAGAAAACTAATTAGTTTGAAAAAAAAAAGAAACTAGGATTTTGCCAGTCTTGGAGCAATTCTTTTGGCCAGTCACATCACTGGAAAATGGAAACAAAACATTGCCATTTAAAAATTATATACTTTGCTTAACCTCTACTCCAAGAGGACATTATATAGCTAAAACTACAAGCTGAAGGTAAAACAGTGGGACATAGTTTATAGCCATTTCACAAGATTTTTCATCAAAGGAAAATAATGTTGTTATAAGTGCAATCCATACTCGGCAATAGGCATCAGCAGGTATGAAAGCAATTCAGCAAAGACTACCCAGAAACCATTTGTTACTCTTGTTCATGTTTATTGTTTCCATAAAGAATCCATTCCTCCTGACATTACCACCTGTTTTTAAGAGTCAAGCAAATTATTGGCTTCTGTATGCAAATCTGAGGCAGATATTTTCTTCTTTTGTCACTGTATCTTTATTCTTTTTAGGATTCAATTGTCTGGAAGCAAGCCAAGGTCTGGTATCAATCAAACCAATGGATTCATTTACTCCAATGATAATTATAAAAGATATTTTTGGGTTGGGGAGAACATGAAGGGGATTAATTCAACATTATGCAGAATTTGAGACAACACACTACTCTGCTTATACAGAGATCTCCATCTGCTAACATTTTTATCATTGCCTAAAGAGTACTTTTATAAATGATTGGCTTTCTAGAGTACACATTTGTGTTGAATGGACACTTATAATGATGGCAGTGTGATAGCACTTCAGCCTCTTTGTATTTCTTGGCATTTGCAGGATCAACTTGACAGCCTCTTAATGGTTAAAAATAACATACTGAAGGTACTACTTTATGACCAAACCCTAAAGATCTCTTGACTGCTTTTAGGTCTTATACCTTTGGAAGTTACCTCTGTTCTTGTTTTTTGTTCCACATTTGGATTACTAAGGGAATTCCCCTGATGTGCTGACTTCTGTGCACTGGTTATCAGTTTGCCTTCCTATCTTTCCTGATCCTACCATATAACTTGTCCAGTATCTAAAGACCTCAGGTATGAACACAGCACCAAACATTTCACTGGCATTAATTGGCATCAGTTATAGATGTTGCCTGAAAGAAGGCAGCCAATAACATTTCAATTCAGGGTATGTTTAAATTTTTGCAATAAAAAAGTTATACAAGATACCAAGAATACAATTGGACATGACATGGTCCAAGACTCACCTGCACTGAAGTCAGTAACGAGAGTTTTCATTGCTGTGGGGTTCTCATGCATGGGTAGCTATTTTTAGGGGTTGATTTATTAAGTTTATGTGACTTACAGAGACAATATTTTTACAAGAAAATATTTCAATATAGCAGATAATGTTGTTGTGGATTAATCCCAACTGGTGACTAAGCATCACAGAGCTGCTCACTCATTTCCCTCACAGTGGGATAGGGAAAAGAATTGGATGAGTATGAGATAAAAATCATGGGTTGAGATAAAGACAGTTTAATGGATAAAGCAAGACCCATATGCACAAGCAAAGCCAAACAAGGAATGAATTCACTAATTTCCATTAGCAGGTAGGTGTTCAGCCATATCCAGGAAAGCAGGGCTCCATCACGTGTAATGGTTACTTGGGTAAACAAACGCCATCACTCCGTCTTCTCTTTCTTCCTCTTGCCCCAGCTCTATCTACTGAGCATGACATCCTATGGAATGGAATGTCCATTTGGTGAACTGGGATCAGCTGTCCCAGCTATGTCTCCTTCCCAGCTTCTTGTGCAGCCCAGCCCCTTCACTGGTGGGGTGGGTTGGGGTAAGGAGCAGAAAAGGCCTTAACTCCGTGCAATCTCTGCTCAGCATTAATGAAAATATCCCTGAATTATCAACACTACTTTCAACAANAACTAATTAGTTTGAAAGAAAAAAGAAACTAGGATTTTGCCAGTCTTGGAGCAATTCTTTTGGCCAGTCACATCACTGGAAAATGGAAACAAAACATTGCCATTTAAAAATTATATACTTTGCTTAACCTCTACTCCAAGAGGACATTATATAGCTAAAACTACAAGCTGAAGGTAAAACAGTGGGACATAGTTTATAGCCATTTCACAAGATTTTTCATCAAAGGAAAATAATGTTGTTATAAGTGCAATCCATACTCGGCAATAGGCATCAGCAGGTATGAAAGCAATTCAGCAAAGACTACCCAGAAACCATTTGTTACTCTTGTTCATGTTTATTGTTTCCATAAAGAATCCATTCCTCCTGACATTACCACCTGTTTTTAAGAGTCAAGCAAATTATTGGCTTCTGTATGCAAATCTGAGGCAGATATTTTCTTCTTTTGTCACTGTATCTTTATTCTTTTTAGGATTCAATTGTCTGGAAGCAAGCCAAGGTCTGGTATCAATCAAACCAATGGATTCATTTACTCCAATGATAATTATAAAAGATATTTTTGGGTTGGGGAGAACATGAAGGGGATTAATTCAACATTATGCAGAATTTGAGACAACACACTACTCTGCTTATACAGAGATCTCCATCTGCTAACATTTGTATCATTGCCTAAAGAGTACTTTTATAAATGATTGGCTTTCTAGAGTACACATTTGTGTTGAATGGACACTTATAATGATGGCAGTGTGATAGCACTTCAGCCTCTTTGTATTTCTTGGCATTTGCAGGATCAACTTGACAGCCTCTTAATGGTTAAAAATAACATACTGAAGGTACTACTTTATGACCAAACCCTAAAGATCTCTTGACTGCTTTTAGGTCTTATACCTTTGGAAGTTACCTCTGTTCTTGTTTTTTGTTCCACATTTGGATTACTAAGGGAATTCCCCTGATGTGCTGACTTCTGTGCACTGGTTATCAGTTTGCCTTCCTATCTTTCCTGATCCTACCATATAACTTGTCCAGTATCTAAAGACCTCAGGTATGAACACAGCACCAAACATTTCACTGGCATTAATTGGCATCAGTTATAGATGTTGCCTGAAAGAAGGCAGCCAATAACATTTCAATTCAGGGTATGTTTAAATTTTTGCAATAAAAAAGTTATACAAGATACCAAGAATACAATTGGACATGACATGGTCCAAGACTCACCTGCACTGAAGTCAGTAACGAGAGTTTTCATTGCTGTGGGGTTCTCATGCATGGGTAGCTATTTTTAGGGGTTGATTTATTAAGTTTATGTGACTTACAGAGACAATATTTTTACAAGAAAATATTTCAATATAGCAGATAATGTTGTTGTGGATTAATCCCAACTGGTGACTAAGCATCACAGAGCTGCTCACTCATTTCCCTCACAGTGGGATAGGGAAAAGAATTGGATGAGTATGAGATAAAAATCATGGGTTGAGATAAAGACAGTTTAATGGATAAAGCAAGACCCATATGCACAAGCAAAGCCAAACAAGGAATGAATTCACTAATTTCCATTAGCAGGTAGGTGTTCAGCCATATCCAGGAAAGCAGGGCTCCATCACGTGTAATGGTTACTTGGGTAAACAAACGCCATCACTCCGTCTTCTCTTTCTTCCTCTTGCCCCAGCTCTATCTACTGAGCATGACATCCTATGGAATGGAATGTCCATTTGGTGAACTGGGATCAGCTGTCCCAGCTATGTCTCCTTCCCAGCTTCTTGTGCAGCCCAGCCCCTTCACTGGTGGGGTGGGTTGGGGTAAGGAGCAGAAAAGGCCTTAACTCCGTGCAATCTCTGCTCAGCATTAATGAAAATATCCCTGAATTATCAACACTACTTTCAACAAAAAACCAAAACACAGCCCCATACCATCTACTATGGAGAAAATTGACTCTACGCCAGCCAAAACCACCACAAATATAATTTAACTACTTAAATTTTACTGGCAAAGCCTGAATGTTTTACATGGATTCAATGATCCTCACAGTAACCGCTTAAACAAAGACAATCACATGGGCTTAATAAACACAGTGGTAATTAAAAAGGAAAGCTTAACTTTAAGAGGAAAATATTTACATTAGAAACAATAATTATATGATACTTTTTATACCCAGAAGTGCTTTTTAAGTATCATCCGGTGGTTTTCTCAAAAGACTAAAAGTCTGGATAGGATTTCTTCTCCCCACTGCTGCCAACTTTCTTTATCGCCTTGGACCAATCATTTATTGTTGGATTTTCAGAAACTCCAGTCACTCATCCTAGTACCAATAAGAAATCAGACTATTAATTTTCTTGGGTCTCATTTTTCCACCTGTAAAGTGAGATTACTTTATTTTGCAAGGCTGTCAGGAACATTAATCAGTATTTGTAGCATGTCTGAGATTCTCAGATAAGAAAGCACTGCAATAAACTGGTGTTATTTATGGCAATGTGAGCTACTCCTCATGTCAAAGAACTGAAGTTGCTCCCTGAAGTGGAGCAGAGCTGCCCTTAAGTGTAGGAAATAAAAAGGAATATTTTTTTCCAGTTCTTATTAGCCATGATTACACCCTAGCTGCTACATTGTAATAGCTCCTGAGAGCCACTGAAGGAAACAGGAAGAAAGTATAACCCTTATTTCTGTTCCTCTTACTGGCCACTGATCAGTACAGAATGGCAGCAGTATGTCAGGCAGCTGCTGTCCTCATTTGGTGTTTCTCAGACCAGCTCATGGAGTCACCACTATCTTCATCTTTACCATTTGAAAGCCCTTTGAACTCTGGCCTATTCTTTTGCAATCTGAATATGAAGCACCCAACAGCTCCCCAAGAAAGCAGCCTCTAGATGCTTTTACAGTATCAATACATTCAGGTAAAGTCCTTCTCTTTGCAGCCTGGTGGCGTCCCCTTTTCCTTGCAGCATGAGCTGAGGCAGCATGAACTGCAGTGCTACAGACAAGGAGAGGTCTGGCTGGACCAATGGGATGAGGTTCAACATGGCCAAATGCCGGGTCCTGCACTTGGGGCACAAGAACCCTATGCAGTGCTACAGACTAGGAGAAGTCTGTCTAGAAAGCTGCCTGGAGGAGAAAGACCTGGGAGTGTTGGTTGACAGCCATCTGAACATGAGCCAGCAGTGTGCCCAGGTGGCCAAGAAGGCCAATGGCATCTTGGCTTGTATCAGAAATGGTGTGACCAGCAGGTCCAGGGAGGTGATTCTCCCTCTGTACTCGGCACTGGAGAGACCGCTCCTTTAATCCTGTGTTCAGTTCTGGGGCCCTTACCACAAGAAGGATGTTGAGGCTCTGGAGCGAGTCCAGAGAAGAGCAACAAAGCTGGTGAAGGGGCTGGAGAACAGGCCTTATGAGGAACGGCTGAGAGAGCTGGGGTTGTTTAGCCTGGAGAAGAGGAGGCTGAGGGGAGACCTCATTGCTCTCTACAACTACCTGAAAGGAGGTTGTGGAGAGGAGGGAGCTGGGCTCTTCTCCCAAGTGACAGGGGACAGGACAAGAGGGAATGGCCTCAAGCTCCACCAGGGGAGATTTAGGCTGGAGATTAGGAGGAAGTTTTTCATGGAAAGGGTCATTGGGCATTGGAATAGGCTGCCCAGGGAGGTGGTTGATTCACCTTCCTTGGAGGTGTTTAAGGCATGTGTATATGAGGTCCTGAGGAGCATGGTTTAATGCTTGATAGGAATGTTTGGACTCAATGTTCTGGTGGGTCTCTTCCTACCTGGTTATTCTATGAGGCTCCAGTGAGTGTGTAGAACTTCACACCTGTCCCAGCCTTGGTTACAGAAGTGAGGAGAGGACTGCTTCCCACTCCTGAATATACCAAAAGAGGGACCATGCCAGTACATCATAGTAGAGAGCAAATAGAGCAAACAGGGTACCTGCCATATGCACTAGCCAGAGAGATTATCTGTTGAGGGATATGGTTTGCTGCAGCTTTATTTCTTCAGGACCTCACAAATACACAGTTTTCCAGAAAAACAAAAAGTTTTAAAAATGTTAAAAGGCCAGCATAATCTACAAGATACAAATGAGGCTGTACCTAACTCTCCAACATGGACTCCTCTAAGATCCCCTGCTACATGGTAAGGCAGACTAGAAAGAGGACACTACAAAAAAAAAGCTAAACCCAAACTTATTAAAACACAACTTACACACAAGGGCTGCTGGAATGTACAGGATCATCATTTTCATTGTCTTCACTATAACAGAGCCAGAGAACTTCAAAGGATTTTTATTAGACTGTCCAAGGCACTTCATAAGAATTAGGTTCCAAAACTATCTTTCCTAAATCCTCTATCCTCCTACGCAAACTTGGTATCCGATTGTGGGCTCAGCAAAGCCTATTTCTTATTAAGTATGGAAATACTAGAGTCTCTCTTCTTCTTCCCTTCCTTCAGGCATAGAAAGGCACCTAATTTGTTTAGGGTATTTAATTAACTTCCAACCACTATCTTCTTCCAAGTTCTAATTCTCTATTTCCTCTTCTCTAAATTGTTAATTCCCACATGGCCAAAGTGCCCAATTTTCTATCCTAAGCTTTTATCCCATTTTCAGTTCTTGGTAACTACCCAGGTTGACTTCTTTCTTGCCCTGAGCATCTGATAAATACTCTCACACTCAGCCTCTCAGCACTGCAGCCTGCTCATTTCACTTGACAAGAAAAGTTTCTGAGTTTAGCTTCTAGTGCCTGACCTATGAGTTTTTCTACAGCAGTTACTGGGGATATTCAATAATCTTTTTACATGGCAGTATAATATGCACGTATACACCTCTGTATTATTCTGATAACTTTAAGTTCATGATTTCTCCAAAAGAATCGACACATTTAATATCCCAGTTATTTAGCGCAAGATCTTCTGCATACAACAAAATATATTTGAAACCACAATGACATGAAATTACTTCAATAAAATGGATACTCAAGGCTTATGAGGCTTTGATTTTAATTTTCATTAAGGCACTTACTGTACTCTGGCATAATAAAATGAGAATAAATAGAATACAGACATGCCTTACGTACACTTTACATGCCATTACACAAATGAGAGGAGTCCCCATGTCTGTTAACATGTTGAACAGTTTACCACACTATGACAAGTAGTCTTTTCTCCAGCAATGAAAGTCTATTATCCTGTTTCACCAGCACCTCTCAGCAAGTCAGCAAAATTGACACAGATATGAAGAAAAGCTCGTCTTTGTGTATAAAACATCCACAGGTATCACTCTCAGAAGTAATTTGTCTTATGAACCCATAAGTTATTTTCCCCAAAAATAGTTTCCTACTACTCTTCACAGAAACTATCTTGAGAAGGTGTGTTCTGGTTATTCTGGGAGATTCAAAACATTTATTACTGGATTACTGGGGAGGTACCACGGGACTGCAGGTTGCCTGATGTTGTGCCCATCTATAAGAAGGGGCACAAGGAGGATCTGGGGAACTATGGGCCTCTCAGTCTGACGTCAGTACCAGGGAAAGTCATGGAACAGGTGATCTTGAGTGCTATCATGAAGCACTTGCAAGAGAACTGGGTGATCAGGCCCAGTCAACACGGGTTCTCAAAAGTCAGGTCTTGCCAAACTAACCCGATTGCCTTCTATGACAAAGTGACTAGGCTGCTGGATGAAGGAAAGGCTGTGGATGTGGTCTTCAGCAAAGCCTTTGACANGGGCTGAGATCAATGGCATGAGGTTTAACGAGGCCAAATGCCGGGTCCTGCACTTGGGGCACAACAACCCTATGCAGTGCTACAGACTAGGAGAGGTCTGTCTAAAAAGCTGCTAGGAGGAGAACAACCCGGGAGTGTTGGTTGACAGCTGACTGAACATGAGCCAGCAGTGTGCCCAGGTGGCCAAGAAGGCCAATGGCATCCTGGCTTGTATCAGAAATGGTGTGACCAGCAGGTCCAGGGAGGTGATTCTGCCTCTGTACTCGGCACTGGAGAGACCTCTCCTTTAATCCTGTGTGCAGTTCTGGGCCACTCACCACAAGAAGGATGTTGAGGCTCTGGATCGAGTCCAGAGAAGAGCAACAAAGTTGGTGAAGGGACTGGAGAACTGGTTTATAAGGAACGGCTGAGAGCTGGGGATGTTATCCTGTAGAAGAGGAGGCTGAGGGGAGACCTCATTGCTCTCTACAACTACCTGAAATGAGGTTGTGGAGGGGAGGGTGCTGGCCTCTTCTCTCAAGTGACAGTGGACAGCACAAGAGGGAATGGCCTCAAGCTCAGCCAGGGGAGTTTTAGGCTCGACATGAGGAAAATATTCTTCACAGAAAGGGTCATTAGGTATTGGAATGGTCTATTAGGTAATGGAACGGTCTGCCCAGGGAGGTGGTTGACTCACCTTCCCTGGAGGTGTTTAAGGTGAGGTTGAAAGGTGCTGTGGAGCATGGTTTAGTGTTTGATAGGAGTGGTTGGACTCGATGATCCAGTGGGTCTCTTCCAAACTGTTGATTCTGTGATTCTAGCATTTCATTACTTGCTGTTATACTTGCTGTTGGATTTTGAGGGACACTATTTCTGTACTGGAAAATAACAGGAAAGGAGTTGGTGTGACAGGCATAAGCATCAAAATCTTAAAATTCAGAGTCTCAAAGCTGAAGCATATAGCTTAATTACACACAGGGGTTTCCATCACATGAGGGAGTTTTGTGGTTAGACTGAACAACAGACTCAGTCTTTGAGAGGTGCCACAAATCATCGTTTCTATCAGTCAGTAACAAGTGGTCATTTACAAAGGAGCATTTTTACAGGATCACTTATACATACAATGTGCATTGTCCTCGTATTTGCATTCAGAGGACAAAATTCCTCAAAACATGTTTTATTTAGGGATTTAAAAAACCAACTGGTTCATCAATCCTGATTTCCCTCTGTAAGTACCCCCAGATTTGCATTAGCTGAGGCTACACAAACAGAATCCCTTAATTGGATGCATATGCTGGAATTGTACGTATGTAAAACTGTGCATGGAGACAATACTACGTTATTAAACCTTCCAAGACATCATTGGTACATATAATGGAATGTAATTTTTTTCAGTTTTAAGTATTAATAAGATCATACAGTTACCCAAGCCATAGTTAATGAGTTTACAAATGGACAAATATCATCTATTTTAAATACATATCCATTCCCATGCCATTCTGTATTCAGGTATAGCGAAATAAAATGAGTTCACCATCGATATAAGGAGTTGCAGGTTTCTTCACTCAAGTCAGTGAATTAGGCACTATGTGAAGGACTATGCAGAGGTGGAAATAGCATTGCTCATTTTAACATATTCATGTTGTCACTGAAAAACAGAACCTGTTTCAAGATAATTTGTCCTGGACCCTATTGTAATTGGTCATAGCCTTTTTAGAGGAAGAATTGAGTTGGCTAGAAAAGTAGAAAGAGAAAAAATCCCCCTTATAGAAAGCTGCGCTGTGAATCTAGTGTCAGTAAACAGCTGCAGAGTGAGACTGCTATACATTGCTGCTTTGAGTCAGCCAGCAATGTGTGCTAAATGCAAGCTGATATGGGGCCTGATCCTTACTGCACAAATTCAGCTGCCAAGATTTCAATTTGCAGATGATACATAGAATGTCTACATGAAGTAACCAGTTAAGAAGTAGAATTAAATGGCAATATTAAGTACATGAGCAAAATATGAATAGACAGAAGTAATATAATGCACAAGAGCCTGCTCCACATTCAGTGGTTTTCTTCTGATTTCAGTGACCTTTGCAATGAGCTCCAAGACAATTAGTTATTAAAATATAGAACTTAATCAAGTAATTCTAGTTGCTTGCTGATTTGATCTGCTTTGTCCTCTTTATTTCTAGATTATGAGGAAACAAATAATACAATTCCTATTACTTTGCTATTAAAAGGTAGCCTAGCCTTTATATTTTGTGGCAAAAGACATAATTTCCTATGTGACTTCTTTTGATTGACCTAAACATTTTCCTTACTTTTCAGATCTTTGGTTAAGCAAATTCATTTCTATACTTTCCTCCGTGCTAAGGCACTCACAGAGAAGCACTTACATCAGACAGTCCCTGTACATGTCCCCTTCTTTAACCATCGCTCATGTGTTTGTGCAGGGACATCAGAAAAGTGAACTGGTATCAAGTTTAGTTACTTCTTGATTTATCTGGACAAACCTAAACTTGCAAACACACAAATACATGCCCTGTTTGTGTGTAATAACATGACCATGAAGGAAAATTATTTCCTGTTTGGTATAGTTTTTCTTTTCCAAACTGCATCGTCCATACAAATATATTTCATCCACAAAATGTACTTAAATTTTCAGCATTTCTAACAGTGAGAAGAGTATATCAAATTTCATTGTATGTGGTCTTCATTATCAAAATTACTGGAGGCACACAGTGAGGCAATATAAAATCTATGAGTTTTCAATAGTCCTTACATGTCTTTTCTCTTTTCTGCTCCTTCTTTAGCCAGTGTTTTCTTTGGGCACAAACACTATTTCACACTACTTATCTAACACTAGAACTGTGATTTCAGTTGTAGATGCATAGATGTTAATGTAATGAAATAAGAATAAAGATTGTTGATTCACATTGCTGACTCAATTTGTAAAATGTAAGATCCAATTAATCATGACACAGTGATACTACAGTGAGATTTTGTTCAAAGTGTAGACTTTTTTCTACAACGTCTACATCCTTGTTACAAATTTAAAATTGATGGGCATCATGTTATCAGTCATAGGTACTGTGTAAACACTCAGAGCAGAACGGAATAGTTCAGACCTAGTAACAGGAGGTTAATTGCCCTCAGTTGTTAAAATGTTCTGCACTAAAAACAACTGCGAGAAATATGATGATGTACAGAGAAAAGCCTTATATCTTCTGGAAGGACTGGTACATTGTCATTACCTCATACTGCTATCAAATCATAATAATCCTGCATCAACTCTGATCCAGACAGTGACATCTATTCATTCCCCTCTTTGTCTCATCTTGAGCCTTAAGCCTCATTCATCTTATACAATATGGCCCTTTCTGTGTTTTATTGCTATCTCTGTTCCCCTAGTTCTGTATATTCACAGACATTCTTCTAGTGTTAATGATGCATTTTTCTGATGCAAAATACTCTTCAGTATGAATTGGCTTTAAAACAGACAGCAAGGGTATAGCTGTCACTCAGTGCTTACAGCTCTCAGAGAATAACCAGTTGCTTTAGCAACAGATTTCTGCAGTTTATATAGGTTAGGACTTACCAGGAGCATCTCTTCCCGTCCAAATCCTTCAAATATAGTAAGATGTGATATTACCTAAGAGATCCTCTATAGAGACACACTCAATAGTGAAAATAGTTGCAGTTAAACTGATTTTCAGAATGGATAAGTTCTTGCTGGTACAAGAAAGGCCTTTTTCCAAAAACATCAGTAATGCTGTTATATCCACAGATCTGTTTCTGCTTGAAGACAATCACGACACAGGTTCACGCTCAAACTCCATTTGTGATACCTCTGCAGCATCACTAGGGGACCCACACAATGGCTGATGTCCAAAACCCTTAACCACTGCTTGAACTTTTGGTCTATTATTTTGACGGTTGCTAGCAATAGTAATCAGCTGCAATACACAGTTAGAAATAGGTTCCTGATTTTAAGAATGAGTAATAAAAGATCTGCATTTTTAAAAACAGAAATTTCCTAAGCAGATAGATCGTTGTTCCAGGCAGAAATATTAAAAACTTGGTTAACCTCTTCACCTTAACAAAAAGCCAAGAAAGGAAGCAATACATTCTGTCCATCACATATACTTGTATTAGCACATTTTTCTAAGAAGATAAAGTGAATTTTACTAATAATAATTAAATCATGCATTTTGAGAGATACTGTTGTGGATCACTGCCATATAATTCAGTGTTACGATGGATTGCTCTTTCTCACACTAGTTTCAAGACTTTTGAATCAGTAAAGTAATATAGTTGGTCAACATAACATATTTCGTAAATCAGAACTTGATAGGTTAATCCATGCAGATTTATAAATCACACCAGGATATTCCCTCTTAAGCAGAGCTTTCTCTTTACCTATTTTTCTTCATGGTTTCTGAAACCAAACATTATGAGCTTACATCCCCAAATGATGTGTTAAGTCTGCAGGGTTTTCCCAGAATGCACTATAAGATCACAAGAGCAAAGTGTGTAGTCTAGATAAAGTTGGCAAGCTCTCTCATGAGCAAAAAGCTCCTTATAGATTTGTAAGGAATCATTCTTTTTTTCTCTCTCTCAAGTTTATGTTTCTGAAAGAAAAGAGAGCTTCTTCAATATTTTTCTGAAGGAGAAAACCAAAATGCAATTCCTTTCATTTGTACCAACAAGCTCTGCCAGAGTTATGCTGAATTATGTCACATGGTGCACTGCCCTTGTCTTACCTATTTGTACCCAATAATCGACTTGCTGTGCAACTCCTGCTGAGAGATACTCTCAGGCCAGGTATGAAGGACATTAAGCCTTGCAGAGACCAGACTCCTGGATAAATGTTAGTTGTTGCAATATTTTTGAGACATTCAGCCACTCAGTAGGGACTGACAGAAGCCCTGACTTAGACTTTTCTCTCTTGGTATAGATCTCATCTTAATTTCTCCATTTTATTATTGAGAAGAAAAGGATCAACAATCCTGAATTTCCTTGGGCATTCAACAGACTCCTTACTGAAAGCAGTACCACAAGCTCTCTCTCTTTAATCCAGTAGGCTCTGCAACAGTTTGTGAAACTTTCTGAAGTCTGTGTCAAAAGTTCTTAAGAACTCCATCAAATTCTATCTCCTGAAGAACACAAGCAACACTGTATTTCTCAGGTTATCTGCACAAGCATATTTATTTACCTTTAAAGACCAGAAAATTATTTATACTGACTTCCACATCCTTTGCAGATACTTTAACTGTAGGTTACTGGCTGTGCTGATTACAGTATTTCAAGTAACAGACACTAACTTTCTATGAGACTTCAGTTGCATTGTATATTTGAGGAAATAGGTTGAATCTGGGATGTGATTATTGTGGAGAAAAGAATCAATCAGTATCATTAAAAACTGAATACGGTAACTTTCCTTGACAATTCTGTAAAACTGAATTGGAGAAGCTCCACACAGCACTAGACAGTAGTGATTACATAAAATTATTAAATCCTGAAGGCTTAACACTTCAAGACAATTTTATTCTATTTAATATAGATATTTTTTAAATTCTCACCAGATAATGACCATCAGTAAGAATCAATTTTAAGGCATTTTTATTAATAGATGTTAATACATATACTCTGCCATAAATCTTCTCATTCCCACTCTCCTGTAAGTGTCTGATTTTGAGCACTTCCTCATATTGAATGATATTAAGTACAAGAGAAATAGGAAAGAAGAAATCAGACACATACTTTTCAGGTGGGGAAAAGAAAGTGGGGACTGGCAACAAACCAAAACTCACCCACTGATAAATCCAGGCTCAGTATTGAACCAAGTTTTTACTATAATAGCATCACTTAATTTAAACCAGAGTCCTTTTTAATTACAGGAGAATTTTCCTTAAGACTTCTTACATTGCCCTATTTTTAGAGTAAACACGAGTCATTCTGACAAACATTTTCTCACTCTTGAAGTACTATCATGAGGATGCACCTGTCTCCAAGATATGAGTTACCATCCAGATAAGAGTTCGGGGAAATGCAGATATGATTGGAACATCCAAAAGCTTTCATCCCTCCCTTCCTCTTTGCCCTTGTGAACTAAATTGCAAACCATGCTCTGTTCACCTGATCCTAATCAAGCAAAGAATAATAATTTTTTTAAAAGTATAATTTACCTTTGCTTTTGCCTTTAATTAAATGTATTCCACTCTGGTGCTGGCACTCACTCTGAACCTTTTGTTATGCAAATGTCAAGGCTAACTTCTATTCAGAAAATAACAAGTATACACTTGAGAATGAGTTGGCATCTTTTCAGTGCTTCTTGTGTTTAAGTGCACTCTCAAGTGTTTATGTTATCCTTCAGAGCAGCCTTTGCCTTTTCCAATTAGAATAATTAGAGAACTGTCAGGAAGAAAATGCTTGTTTCTTTTTATCCGCATAAGATAATGTAAGACTGTATTTCATTCTGAAAATTAAAGCCCCTAATTTCCTCCCCTAGGCAGCCTCAGAACATGTAGTAGTTTTCTTAGCTAAGACATGTTCCTAACATTGCTGCCAGCTGAAGCTCGTACACCTCCAGATCACTGGCCCTGTCAGTTCTGTTGCAGGGCATTTGAGGACATTATCTTGACATCCTTAAAGGAGACAAGGGATCATCAGTGTTTTTCCAGATGGTCCCAAATTAGCCCCTCAAATACTGCCTGTTTGTGCCAAGTATTAAGATCAGTTCTAAATCAACCTGAAGAGCTTCAGGTTGCTTCTGAATCAGTAGAAAGACAACCAATCACTCTAATTACACAATATAATACAAATCCATTCAAAGACTCATTCACTCTGTCATGAGTGAGGGGAATTTCTGTTTATTATTACTATCCAGAAAAGACTCACTTCCTGAACAGACTGGATTTCCAGGAAGGGAAAGTTAAGGAACAAAATAGCTTTGATTACCAGTCAGTAAGTTCAACATACTTAAATCTGTCTTTAAGCAGGACTTACGGGGAGAAAGAATGACAGAATATTGAAAGAAATAAAAAAGAACTAGGGTTCCCTCCCAGTATTTGTAAGGATGAGTTTAGAAATGGGAGTCTTCATACTTCCTTCAAGTTGTGCTTCTTGTGCAAACACAATTGAGCATGCAAATGTGAACAGGAGAAAGGACTGAATTACTGAATCAGTTCTAAAACTTTGAATTGCATTCTCTAATCATTGTTTATTCGGAAAGACTTCCCCTGTGAAAAAGAGATTCACCTGTTAGAAATCACGATTAGTTTTTTATGTGCGTAGAAGGGTTCCTTCCAGTCCAACAAATATGTCTAATCCTGATTCAAAATATTAGTGTTAGCTGCATTCTCTTAACTATTTCTACCTTTACAGTTGACTCAAATGCACGTCTTAAACAGAGAATGTTACTAGAGTTTGCATTATTAAAAATAATGAAAATATGTAACAAAATACACAAATATATAATTGTTTCAGTAAGTGATTTTCCCCTGAAAAACAGAGCAGACTAAATGCAAAACAAAGATCCTTTTCTCCCTATACTGATGAAAAATGTCCCATTAGTCAACTTCATAATTATCCACAGATTCACCTGGTATTTGCCTTGGATTAAAGATCATGATAGAAAGAAAATTAGATTTACATCACTGAATATGAGCATATATGAGAATATAGAGCAGTCCTGCATTTTCCTCAGTAGGTTGGTGTTCATTCAAGTTTAACTTTAATTTTCACCTCAACAGAAAAGATCTGAAAATAGGCCTCCCACTTGTCAGAAGAAAAAGAGAGAGAACTTTGGCTTCCCACATCCGTTATAGGTGTTCTTAGCACAGAACTAGGAGGCAAAAGACATAATATTTATCATATCCTTGGCATTTCACTCCCAGTGTGTTTCAATAATGTTTCCCATGTATTACAGGAAAATTCTGCATACCATACCATTTCCCAAGGCAGCAGTAAAGTCTAGCTTTCCCTACACACTGTATTATATTCCAGATGGAACCAAAATATCTACATACAGAGTTGCATTTTGCAGAAGCCCTGAAGTAAGACATGTATAAAAGGACAGGTGAGTCAGTACAGTCCTTGAAGGGATTACAGGAACTGATGGAGCTATGCCAAAAACACAGGATCCAAAATTTGCCAGCATTCCCAATGGCTCCATACTGTCATTTCCTGTAGCAGTTTCAAAAGCTGTGGCCCTTTGCAGAGTCTTCGAGAGCATATCTCACCCCATTTAATGTTATGCCAGTCCCCACACTGCAGTGTACACATGTCTCCCTATTTGGTTTCAGCACAGAAATTCACATTCCCATAAAATCATAGAATGAATTGAGTTAGAAGGGACGTTAAATATCATCCAGTTCCAACCCCCCTGCATAAGATGGAGAAGCCTGAGTATCCCCATCACCACTGGGGCTAAGGTAAGGCTTTAGAGCATAATCATAGAATCATAGAATAGCCAGTTTGGAAGAGACCTACTGGATCATCGAGTCCAACCATTCCTATCAAACACTAAACCATGCTCCTAAGTGCCTTGTCCACCTGTCCCTTAAACACCTCCAGGGAGGGTGAATCAACCACCTCCCTGGGCAGCCTATTCCAATGCCCAATGACCCTTTCCGTAAAAAACTTCCTCCTAATCTCCAGCCTAAATCTCCCCTGGTGGAGCTTGAGGCCATTCCCTCTTGTCCTGTCCCCTATCACTTGAGAGAAGAGGCCAGCTCCCTCCCCTCCACAACCTTCCTTCAGGTAGTTATAGAGAGCAATGAG
>WAAB01003647.1:145-10696 GCA_013389865.1 Piaya cayana | reverse complement strand
TCTTGTCACTACAAGTCTTTGCAAAAGTCCCTCTCCAGCTTTCTTGTAGCCCCTTTCAGGTACTAGAAGGTCGCTATAAGGTCTCCTCAGAGACTTCTCCAGGCTGAACAACCTCAATTCTCTCAGCCCTTCCTCATACAGGAGGTGCTCCAGCCCTCGGATCATCCTTGCAGCCTCCTCTGGACTGTTCCAGCAGCTCCATATCCTTCTTATGTTGAGGATTCCAGAACTGGACTCAGTACTCCAGATGAGGTTCTTGTAGCAGAATACTTGTGTGTATCCAGTATCACCAGTCCATGGGTGATGCTGCACGTTCCCCAAGGGCAGAATTTGTGCCCAGCAGTTCAACTGGGAGTTGTGTCACTGCTCTTCCATGGTTATTTTCCCTCTAGGGGCTTCCATTCCCAGCTCTGCAGTCGAGAAAACTGCATGTGTCCATGTCAGTGGGGCTTCCGAGGGTGGATTCGTTAGAGTTTATGACACAGCTTGGGGCTGGAAGGACTACAAGGTCTCTGTTTATTTTCAAACTGCACATAATTAGTCCCAAGAGGCAGATCAGCGTCTCCATCTGTGCAGATGGGAGGGAGCCTGTGCATGGTCTGTGCTCTGCTAGGCGTGAGCAGTGCTCAGAGATCCCATGCACGCAGAGTATTCTTGGGAATACAGAGATGTTGTGGCTTCCCAATGGCTGGAGGGGTTCAAGACCACGTTGGATGGGGCTTGAAGCATCAGATCCAGTGGGAGGTGTCCCTGCTCATGGCAGTGTTGGAACTGGATGGGCTTTGAGATGCCTTCCAACCCAAACTATTCAATAATTCTGTGATTTCCTTCCAGCTCCTGAGTGCCTGGGCTGCCTCACATTTACTTTGTCTTGTTTTGCTCTTAGCGTGCGCTGGTCCTGGTGATTTTGGGAGGCAGGAAGGCGGTGGGTGCAGAGCTCAGGGTGAGACCTGATTCGGGAGGAGCTTCCATGGGGCAGGGATACTGCGTGACCCCTCTATCTTCCAAAAAAACCCTCATGGTGCAAAACACGGACTGTGTTGCTGCAGGTCAGAACCGCTTCCCCGGCTGCCGCTGCAAGACTCAGTGCAACACCAAGCAGTGTCCGTGCTACCTGGCCGTGCGGGAGTGTGATCCGGACCTCTGCCTCACCTGCGGGGCTTCGGAGCACTGGGACTGCAAGGTGGTCTCCTGCAAGAACTGCAGCATCCAGCGAGGCCTCAAAAAGGTATGGAGAGCTGCTGGCTCTGGGCTGCTGGCAGAAGGTTAGTAAACAGAGCTCCTGCTTCCTGGGAGAAGGGGTGGGAGCCACCTGCAGTGAGGATGTTGGAGGGAGAAGCTGCTCTGTCCCTGGCTTCTGTAGCACTTAATGTGGAACATGGATTCTGGGTGTGAAAATCAGGAGATTAGAGTTACATGAGGAGGGATGAGAGCAAGGGACTGGAAAATGTGCCTCCAGAAAAATGTTAAATCTTGAATTCTGCTGGTCAAAGTGAGGGACTGTAGGTGAAAGAGACACAAATTCAGAGAAAGATGCAAATTAGTGGGTATGAGTAATCATAGAATCACCAGGTTGGAAAAGACCCACTGGATCGTCAAGTCCAACCATTCCCATCAATCACTAAACAATGTCCCTCAGCACCTCATCCACCCGTCCCTTAAACCCCTCCAGGGAAGGTGACTCAACCCCCTCCCTGGGCAGCCTCTGTCACTGCCCAATGACCCTTTCTGTGAAATATTTTTTCTTAATGTTCAGCCTAAATCTCCCCTGGTGGAGCTTGAGGCCATTCCCTCTCATCCTGTCCCCTCTTCCTTGGGAGAAGAGCCCAGCTCCCTCCTCTCCACAACCTCCTTTCAGGTAGTTGCAGAGAGCAATGAGGTCTCCCCTCAGCCTCCTCTTCTCCACGATAAACACCCCCAGCTCTCTCAGATGCTCCTCTTCTTCTCCAGCCCCTTCACCAGCTTCGTTGCTTTTCTCTGGACTCGCTCCAGAGCCTCAACATCCTTCTTGTGGTGAGGGGCCCACAACTGACCCCAGGATTCGAGGAGCGGTCTCACCCGTGCTGAGTCCAGTGGGGGAAGAACCTCCCTGGCCCTGCTGGCCATGCTGGTTCTGATCCAAGTCAAGATGCCATTGGCCTTCTTGGCCACCTGGGCCACTGCTGCCTCACGTTCAGTCGCTGTCAACCAACACCCCCAGATCCTTCTCCTCCAGGCAGTTTCCAGCCAGACTTCTAGTCTGGAGCTGCTCAGGGTTGTTGTGCCCCAAGTGCAGGACCCGCCATTTGGCCTTGTTAACCCTCATCCCCTTGGTCTCAGCCCAGCCTCCTGGTGCTACAGCTTTTGAGTCTGCAGGGAGCTGTGTGTCACCCTGAGCGTGGGGATGCAGGATGCACATGGGCTGCCCTTGGTCCCTGACCCTGTGATGTGGGACTTCGGACGTGGTGTCCTGCACAGCGCAGGGGGCACTGTCCCAGCAGCAGCCAGTGTGGGAGAGACCTTTGCTGGCGCTGCCTGACCCGACTGACAACTGTCGTAGGGGCTGTGACTGGAGTGCTGAGTCTGCTGACTGTAACCATTTCCTTTTCATCTGGGCTTCAGCATCTGTTGCTGGCGCCGTCGGATGTTGCCGGCTGGGGGACTTTCATCAAGGAATCTGTGCAGAAGAACGAGTTCATCTCTGAGTACTGTGGCGAGGTCAGTGCTGGGGCTGCATGCCAGGGAAGCTGTGGTTAGTTATGGGGCTTCCTTTGGCTACGAGGACAAGGTCCCTTTCCCAGCTCAGCTGTGTCCATGGGCTCACCTTGACCGGGCTTAGACATGGAACCTTTTAGGGACCCATCTCAGCACCTCTAGGCTGAGGGGCAGTGCTGTGGAAGCCCAGCTCTTGGTTCTGTGAGCTCCCACCTGCTGCGGTGGGGAGGGTGTTTCCAGGAGGGAGGTGGGTCCCTGCCCCACGGAGGCTCCTACTGAGCCAGTTCTCACCTTGGTAGGCGCTGAAGTAGGGGCCACGCTGCCTTCCCAGCACCCTGCTAACATAAGGAAGGTGCCTTTGTGCTAATGAAGAGCTCTGCACCCACTCTGTGCCGGGCAGCAGAGGCAAGAGCCCCCCACGAACGCCTTCCTACCCCGCTCGCCGTTCCCTCAGGCTGAGACTCTCAAGATGTTCTTCTCCAGCTTATTTCGCAGGACGAGGCTGACCGTCGCGGGAAGGTCTATGATAAATACATGTCCAGCTTCCTCTTCAACCTCAACAATGGTAACGCCTGGGGCTGCAAGGGGCAGAGGAGAGTTGTGCTCTCTGATGGGGGATGTTGCCTCAGCAGCAGGTCTTTCATACTACGTTTTCTCTTTGTTTTGTGTTCTTAATAGATTTTGTTGTTGATGCCACCCGCAAAGGCAATAAAATCCGCTTTGCCAATCACTCAGTGAACCCCAACTGCTATGCCAAAGGTGAGAGATCGCTGCCTGGTTGGGTCTCGGTAAGGGAAGGCTTTCTGGGGCCCTCAGCGCTGCGATTGCAGCAGATTCTCCAGGGTCATAGAATCATAGAATCACCAGGTTGGAAAAGACCCACAGGGTCATCGAGTCCAACCATTCCCATCAATCACTAACCCATGTCCCTCAGTGCCTTGTCTACCCGTCCCTTAAACCCCTCCAGGGAANAGGTCTCCCCTCAGCCTCCTTCAGGATAAACACCCCCAGCTCTCTCAGATGATCCTCTTCTTCTCCAGCCCCTTCCCCAGCTTCGTTGCTCTTCTCTGGACTCGCTCCAGAGCCTCAACATCCTTCTTGTGCTGAGGGGCCCACAACTGACCCCAGGATTTGAGGAGCGGTCTCCCCAGTGCCGAGTCCAGAGGGAGAAGAACCTCCCTGACCCTGCTGGCCATGCTGTGTCTGATCGAAGCCAAGATGCCATTGGCCTTCTTGGCCACCTGGGCCACTGCTGGCTCATGTTCAGTCGCTGTCAACCAACACCCCCATCTCTGATGTTGTCTCTTTGCTTGCAGTTGTGATGGTGAACGGAGACCACCGGATAGGGATCTTCGCCAAGAGGGCCATCCAGGCTGGAGAAGAGCTCTTCTTTGATTACAGGTACCCTGGGGAGCAGCCGGCAGGAGATGAGGGTGCGGGGCTGACCCCGTTTTCTGTGCGCATGTTTGTGAGGAGCGCGGGAGGTCGTTCCAGCCACCGTGACTTTCCTGTCTTGTAGGTACAGCCAGGCAGATGCCCTGAAGTACGTTGGCATAGAGAGGGAGACTGATATCATCTAGGCTGCGTGGGGGCCAGTCCCCCGCACACTTCGCTGCTGCACCTTGTAAGCGATGCCATGTTTGCTTCACGCTGACATGACTGCTGCTGTTCCTGTTGCTGTGTGTGTCTCAAGTGCTGCTTCCCATCCAGACATCCGGATTGAAATTTGGGGCAGGAATCGTGAGCGGCTGCTGCTGCGCTGGCAGCTTTGCCGGCTGGGGCGGGCGCTGGAGTCTTGCTTTTCCAGGCAGGCTGGAGGGAGCGAAGCTTCTGGACCAAGGCAGCTGGGGCTTGAAGAAATGATGTAGGAGGAGGGATGAATTCTCAGTCTATTTTGTTCTCGCTGCTGGAAGGACACAAGCAAGCGAGGTCCCACCTGCGCCGAGAGGTGGGCACAGCTGGGGTGGAGGAGCCGGTGCTCCCCTCCAGCTCTGTCCCCTGGGATGAGCTCTGGTCTCTTCTTGCTGCTTGTTTTGTCCTGTCGACAAGGACAGCAGCAGGATTGGAAGCCATAAAGATGCTGCGGGCCCCAAGTTGCTGTTGCTGAGGCTCTGGCCCCTCTGCCCCAGCAGGCTGGGGGACGGCAACCGCCTGGGGACGGGGAGAGCAGCACTATGCAAGTTGTCACTTTGGGGAGGGACGCTGCTGAGCTGGATAGAGACAGTGAACGGGGTGTTGCTGCAAGCACAAGAGGAGTCCAGAGGCAGCAGGAGGCCCTTCCAGCCTGTGGTTTAGCTGTTGGGGGGTGGGTTGGCTCGTGCCGTCCTCGGCTGGTGTCGGGGTGCTTCTGCCAGGCAGCTTTGGGGCCGCAGGGAGGCTCCCACTGACCGCCTGGAGCTGCACCCAGAGCAGGGCTCAGGCTTCAGCCGCCCTGACCCTGCAATTCCAGAGCTCGTTCCTCCCCGCTCCTCTGCCGGGACAGTCCCTTTCGGAGTGGCGCGGGCTCTCTGGGAGGTGTTGGGGCAGGTCCCCTTGCACAGGACCTATTGAATGTTGCTAGGCTGAGGTTTGGAGGAAACCTCGGGGTCTCTGACCTCCTGGCCCTGGGGATAAAAGGGGAAAGTTCTCTGGCAGGGTGAGCTTTAGCCTTAGCAACCCATGCAAAAAGACAAAGAAAAAAGCACTTTAAACTAATCCTTGTCAGCCAGCAGCCGGGCTCCTTGGCTGCTTTGGGGATGGAGGGACTGCAGGCGTCCCTGACGGCTGCTCCTTTGCAGGGGTCTTGCTCCAGGCCCGGGCTGGGACAGTCTGGTTGGGGGCTCCTGAGTAGGTGATCTGAGGGCTGGGGCTGTCCCTTAGGAGCCACACAGGCTGCCAGGTGAGTGCTCAGCCTGGTGCTGGCACAAGCTGCTCTTGGGAGGGCAGGAGGAGCCCAGCTGAGCCCTGACGTGGCGCTGAGGGGGCTGGAGCCCCTCATCCTCTTTAGGGGGAGCCACAAGCTGGAGGTGAGCAGCCCTGGAGCCCTTGCCCTGCTCCTTTGGGGAAGCGCGAGGCTCCAGGGTGCAGCCTCCTCCCAGCTGTGTGGTCCCTGAACGCAAAGAGGTGCTGGGTCTGCCCCGGGAGCTGAACCTTCCTTGGCATGGCCCCCTGCCTGGCAGGCGAGGCTGTCTGTCTGTCTGTCCTTCCTGCTGTCTGAGATGCCCTTTCCAGGCCTTGGAGGGGTTTGGGTCTGGCTGGAGCAGCACTTGTACCCTTGCACCTGCCTGAGCCCCCATCTTTGTCGCCTCTGTCCCCCCGGCCCTGCTCTCAGCTCAGCGTCCTCTGCCACTTTGGCTGTATCTGCACTACGCCCGGCTTGTGTCTGTGGTTTGTTGACAGTGAATAATAATGCACTTTAAAAAGAAATAACGTGGCTTGTAGCCTTTGTTATAATAAAGTGGTAGCAAACATCCTTGCGTGGCTTGTTGGCCTCTGTTGGCTTGGGGAGCAGCGGAGAGAGGTCCCTTCCCTGGTTTTCCTGGGCTCAGGCTGGCTGGCCACACCACAGCAGTTGGCAACCCAGAGCCCAGGGGGGCTTGTGAGCAGCTCGATGTGGCCAGCTGCCCCATCCCTGCTGTGGCCAATGGTCTGGTCCAGCTCCAGCTCAGGGCTCGGAGGTGTCAGAGGTGCATTAACAATAAAACAGGACAGGACAAGAGGGAATGGCCTCAAGCTCCATCAGGGGAGGTTCAGGCTGGGCATTAAGAAAAAATTTTTCATGGAAAGGGTGATTGGGCTGTGTCAGAGGCTGCCCAGGGAGGGGGTTGAGTCACCTTGCCTGGAGGTGTTTAAGGGACGGGTGGATGAGATGGTGAGGGACATGGGTTAGTGATTGATGGGAATGGTTGGAGTTGATTTCACAGAAAGGGTCACTGGAACAGGCTGCCCAGGGAGGGGATCGAGTCACCTTCCGTGGAGGGGTTTAAGGGACGGGTGGATGAGGTGCTGAGGGACATGGGTTAGTGATTGATGGGAATGGTTGGAGCTGATGATCCGATGGGTCTTTTCCAACCTGGTGATTCTATGATTCTATGAAAATAAGACCTGTTTGTGTCTGTACAAGCATAGCAGTGGGCTGAGCTCATCCAGTTCCCTACATCCTACATTGAAGCTGAAAAAGAAGAGTTTGAGATGAGATATAGGGAGGAAATATTTTCCTGTGAGGGTGGGGAGGCCCTGGCCCAGGTTGCCCAGAGCAGTGGTGGCTGCTCCATCCCTGGAGGGGTTCAAGACCAGGTTGGATGGGGCTTGGAGCAACCTGACCCAGTGGGAGGTGTCCCTGCCCATGGCAGGGGTGGAACTGGATGAGCTTTGAGGTTACTTCCAATCCAAATCATTCCAAGATCTTGCGGATGACCCTAAGCTGGGTGGAAGTGTTCATCTGCTGGAGGTTGTGGAGAGGAGGGAGCTGGGCTCTTCTCCCAAGGGACAGGGGACAGGACGAGAGGGAATGGCCTCAAGCTCCACCAGGGGAGGTTTAGGCTGAACATTAGGAAAAAAATTTTCACAGAAAGGGTCACTGGGCAGTGTCAGAGGCTGCCCAGGGAGGGGGTTGAGTCACCTTCCCTGGAGGGGTTTAAGGGACGGGTGGACGAGGTGCTGAGGGACATGGGTTAGTGATTGATGGGAATGGTTGGACTTGATGATCCTGTGGGTCTCTTCCAACTTGGTGATTCTATGATTCTATGATCCAGGAGTGGGAATTCCCATTGCCTGCACTGGTGCCAGCCCTGGGTGCAGGCTGAGCTGTAGCGGAGGCAGAGGAGCTGCTGCCCCTGCTCCGAGGGGAGGGCTTGGGAGCGTCAGACGCCGTCATTCTGCCTTTATTGGAGTATCCACATCTCAGTCAACAAAAACAGGCTTTTGAAAAATAAAGTGCCCAGTGGAGCTAGGCCTTTGGATAGATAAATGCATTTCTCTAACGTCGTCGTACCACAATACAGCGAGTGAACAGGAGCTCTCCCTGGGCTGGAGGTCGTCTGCAGGACCGACGCTTCGTACGGAGGAGTAGCAAACTACAGACCACGTACCACCACACGCGGAACGTAAACACCTGGCAGGAGCTTCCCTTTGGGTTTTTTATACAAACCGATTGAATAAAAAAATCCAAGTGGTAGTAGAATATCCAGCAACAACAACAACAACAAAAAAGAAAAACCAAACCAAAACCAATGGTAAGAAAGGATTTCGTACCTGATTGTGTGAAAGCAGCATCTTGGCAAAGTGCAGCGGCATCATGCGCGGCAGCCGTCGCCGGCACGGTGAGGGTATTGCTCGGCGTGCCCCAGGCTGGGCCCCGGGGCTGGGTATTGCGTGGCTACCGTGTCGGGGCTTTGGCTAAGCGAGCAAAGCAGCGGGCAAGCTACGCGCGGGCATCGCTAACGGGGCAGTGGCAGCAGCTCCCGGCACGCTCCCCTGCGGAAGGGAGGCTGGGCTGCCCGGTCATGGGGCTCCCTGGTTGTGGGGTCCCCGCTGGACACGGGATTTGGCAGCTAGTGGGAGGCAGCAGCCCAGCCCCTGGCACGGAGGCTACTGGGATGCCCGGGGTGAGCGGGGCTGGGGCTCGGTGGGTCACGGCCGCGTTCCGGGGCCGGCTCGGTGGCGGCATCGGGGAGGAGCTGGCGGTCGGTGCCCCCCGGGGCTGGTTCGGAGGCGGGTGTTGGCAGTTGAGGTGTTCTCGGCCCTTTGGTCCCGCGGCGCTCGCTCGTAGCCGGGTGGCTCCCAGGGCTGCGGGGGCTGCGAGCCCATCCCACCCCCCCGCGGCCGTGCTAGTCGCCTTTGTCCTCCTCCAGGATCTGGGGCAGGTTCTGGTCCTTGCGTGCCGACAGCGGTTTGGCGGCGCCGCCGTAGTCCTGGATGGCTTTGGGCTCGTTGGTGTGGTAGGATCCCTTGTAGCGGTGGTGGTAGAAGTAGAGCAGCCCCAGCAGCACACCCAGCAGCAGGAGCAGGAAGATGATGACTGCGAGGGAGAGGTGATGGTGAGGGGCTGGGGGGGCACAGGGACAGGGGAGGGATGGTGGGAGCCCTGTCCAGGCGCTTCACTTACAGCCGATGATGATCGCGATCCAGCCGTCGTCGTGCACGTGAGGGAACTCTGTGGAGAGAGCGGGTGGCTGAGACTGGCTTGCGGTGGTGCTGGAGCATCCTCTCCGCCGCAGACGCTGGCTGGAGGGGCTCCCTCCCCGCCGGGGTCCCAGCACAGCACCCACCTGTGCCCATGTACCAGGGGTCCATCTCGGGTGGGATGAGGATGGTGGTGAGGGGGAGCATGGAGGCGCAGCTCGACTCCACCAGCTCCCCTCGGATGCTGTAGGGCCGCACGAGGCTGGTGGGGCGGAAGATGGATTTGAGGGGGACGAGGGTGTTGAACTTCACCCCCGAGAGGCAGCCTGCGAAGCCGGGCGTGTTGTAACGCTGGATCTCGGGGTCGATCGCACCGGTCTCTGCAGGAGCACAGGAGAGGGTTTGTCCCCCAAGGGCCGTGCTGGGCAGCGGAGACCCCAGCGCCTGCGGGGCTCCCAGCGTGGGAGGGAGCAGCCGCGGGCAGGACCCAGCTCACCCATCACACGCCCCAGGTAGAGGTTTTTGGGCGAGTCCAGCTTGCTGTCCACAAAGAGGGAGAACTGCTGCTCCATGACGGGGAGATAATCCACCTAGGAGGCAGGCGCACGGCATCAGGAGGCTCCTCCGTCTCCTGCCGCCCCCACAGACCCCCCCAAGACCCCCATTGGAGAGGAGACCCCCGGCCCCGTACCTGGGTGTACAACGTGCGGTGCAGGCGGGTGATGTTGACGCGATGGGGCCTCCCGTCCGTCACGGGTTTGGTGGTGAGAGCGAAGACATAGGGGCTGGTGCCCAGCTGGTAACGCAGCTGCAGGCTCCCTGTGGGCAGAGCGGGGCTGTCAGCAGTGCCAGAGCCCTTGGGGGGCAGGGGGGCTCCCCCCCTCCCTGCAGGGCTGGTGACTGACATCAGGGTGGAAAAGCGTGGGAAGGATGTGGATCTGTTAGAGCGAGGCCAGAGGAGCCCATGAAGGTGATCAAAGGGCTGGAACATCTCCCGTCCAAGGACAGAGTTGGGCTTGTTCAGCCTGGAGAAGAGAAGGCTCTGGGGAGAATTTAGAGCAGCTTCCAGGACTGAAAGAGGCTCCAGGAAAGCTGGGGAGGGGCTCTGGAACAGGGAGCGCACAAATATTATGAGAGGGAATGGTTTGAAGCTGAAAGAGGGGAGATGGAGATGAGATTTTTAGGAAGAAATGTTTTGCTGGGAGGTTGGGGAGGCGCTGGCCCAGGTTGCCCGGAGCAGTGGTGGCTGCTCCATCCCTGGAGGGGTTCAAGGCCAGGTTGGATGGGGCTTGGAGCCCCTGATGCAGTGGGAGGTGTCCCTGCCCATGGCAGGGGTGGGACTGGATGGGCTTTGAGGTCCCTTCCAACCCAACATATTCCATGATTCTATGATGAAAGGTGTCTCGTGCAGCTCCAGCGCTCAGGGAAAGCCCCATAGGCTCTGGATGAGCCCTGGGGTGAGCAGCCCTGCTCTCACCATCGTCCTTGATGAGCACGGCCATGTAGTCCTTGACAAAGGTGCTGACGTAGAGCAGCACGGCGGGTGCCGAGGTGGTGCTGAAGCTGAAGCTGACCTCCTCGCTGGTGAGGTTGTAGCCGGGCAGGGGCTGCCAGGGGCTGCTGACGATGCTGGCGAACTCGCGGGCGGCATAGAGGGACATGGGCAGGATGTTGTACCGCACCCAGGCACCTTCCTCAAAGTACCCACCGATGTCTGCAGGGGGAATCGGAGAATCACCAGGTTGGAAAAGACCC
>WAAB01003643.1:4271-18139 GCA_013389865.1 Piaya cayana | reverse complement strand
GTGTGTGTTATAAAAATTCAAATTACAAATTTACTCTCCAAAAAAAGACTTAATTTCTGAATATAGCTAGGGATCAAATTGTTGCAACTAATTATCCCAACTAAAAGGCAAAAAATATATAAATGATGAATGAAATTAGTAGGAGTGTCTCTACATTTTTCCTCTTTCTAGGCTAAACTGTGATAAAAAGTACCTAGTCTGATACAATTTAAATGGAAGTTATATTTTATAAATTTAGGGTTTTTTTTCTGGAAAAAAAATGTGAAACTCTTTTTCAGGACATTCTTTATCAAAATATTTGGCTATGTGTGATTAAAATATTTGCGCTCTATGGTATGAGGCTTTCAGAGCTCATCTTGGTGAGCTTATTTGAAAAGAAGATCAAGATACAAATTAATCACTGGCAACAGGAATTTCATTGTGGAAATATGCTCTGACAGTAGGGGATTACAATATTCTTGACAAAACCATCTAGAGATCCTACTGAAACTAAGCATATTTTCTTGAAATGCAATACTGTTCGTTTGCTGTGAGGGTAATGGAGCTTTCGTTGAGTGTACATCTAACCAAGTTCTCATCCTGGAAGTGTCTTGGTCTCTGCTGTCCTGTGCCTTTGATTGACTGAAACATCACAGCTCTGGGACTTGAGGGAAGGTGTTTAATTGATTAAGGATGTGGGGTTGTTTAGCCTGGAGAAGAGGAGGCTGAGAGGAGACCTCATTGNGGGGCATGGTTTAGTGTTTGATAGGAATGGTTGGACTCAATGATCCAGTGGGTCTCTTCCAACCTGGTGATTCTATGATTCTATGATTCTATAGTGTTTTCTATGCTCAAAACCTATATAAGTTATAAGAATATCTTGTGGAACAGGCTTGGGGTTTTTTTTTGAAATAAATTAATTAATAGTTTGTTGTTTGGGGTTTTTTACTTGGTTTAATTACTTTTCTGTAGTTAAGTTTTCTTTTGTTTCTTTGTCTATTTAACAAAATCCCACAGGGAAGTTAACACCACATTTCAAAATGACCTTTTTCCTCTTATGAACCTGAAATTTTTGCTGTCTTATTTTCCACTTCCCTTTCTGCTGCATTTTTCCGGTGTTGTGTTTCCCCATTCACATGGAAGAAAGCAGAACGTTTTCATCAACTGCAGATTGAGTTGGATATGGATTAAATATAAATTTAAAACCAGGAATTATTTCTCTAGAATTTGTGTTTGATTCTCCTTATGCAAATTCCCCACTCATCTTGCAGTGGCCCGAATATATTGCTGGCACCCTGATAACCTTTTTAAAAAATAAATTTTTAAAAAAATGTGTTGTAAACTCAGAAGCCAAGAGGCCAAGTATAACATCAATGGGACTGATGTTTATACAGTTTCACTCTTTCAATCTAAGTCACGACTTCACCTACTCCTGCTGATTCCAGCTGCGTCTCTGCAGCCTGTGCTCATGGCTATAGCACCCAATCTGCCCTCTTGTCGAAGATATAAATGTACAAGTAGTGTATCCCTGAGCTGAGGAGACCATTGTTTTGCAGAACTGAACCCTGCATCCCCAGGCTAGCTGAGCGCTTGCTGACAGAGCTGTGCCTTGTTGGAAAGTCTGATAGAGTTAAAAGGCTTGAAAGGATCACATCAGTTTTCCAGATACGACTGAGAGGGCTTAGAGGAGAAGCCAGTTCAAACCATAAGTAAGTCTCCTGACCTGGCTTCCTATTTCTCTACCTGGTTTTCTGGGGAAAAGAGGATGCAAGTTTCCTTGTTTTTCCTGATGTCACACTGCAAAGGGGGGAGGGACAGAGCTGAGCACTAACCAAGTGACAAAGAGTCTTTTTCCTATATGCACTTCCAGAAAGAGATATATTGAAAAAAAGAAAGCATTTGGTTCATGGTAGATGGATGAGTTTATCATATAAATTTTGTGAATAATAAAGAGTTTAGAGAATGGACTAACAACCCTTAGCTATAAAACATTTATAATTTATCTATTTGTAAAGCTGATAAACAAATAATTTCATAAACCCTATTTTAAATGTCCTTTTATTTTTTTTAAATCGCAAATTGGTTCAGCTCTCAGGATAATTCCTACTGCAAATTTTATGGTGCATATTTAATACTGTTTGGTTTCAAGTAATTATCTGTTTTAAATTTTACTGTTGCAGCTTTCTTGTATGCCCCAAGGCAACTGTGTATAAAGCTATCAAAAAGATAGTATATTCAAAAAGAAGAATAACATATGTAAAGTTTTGTCACATTTTAACAAACCTATGTGTATTTATCATAATTTCTAATTATTCTTTTTGCTTTTCTGCATATTATTGGTTTAATTGAAGCATAAACTTTAGACTAATAACACCAATTTGTCTTTCATTATACTTTGCTCTATTAACTTTTACGAATGGGTTCATCACAAGCACTGATTGATGGGCACACAGCAACTATGCTAGATTTGTCTTCCACAAACTGCTATGTTGCATTTTCTGTTCTTGGAAAATGCCTTTTTTTTTTTTTTTCAAGCATGTGAGTTTTTATTCTTTATTTTTGAGGTTTAAGTACAAGATAGACATTGTTTCCTCTTCCAAAAATTACCCCTTCTGGCAGAAATCACCAATAGTAATAAGACCTAGAGCTGTCAATTATTTCAAGCCATTCTGTTAAAAGTAAAATGCTTAGTTCAGGATCCGGGAAAGCCCGATTCACTTCAGAATTTGGGGAATTTAAATACCTTAGTGATTTTCATAGACAGGCATTTTTTCTGTCAAGTGGTGGCAATTCCATAAAAATGTAAAAATTATATACATCTCTTGGGGAAAAACAAACCCCACATACCTAAAAAATTACACAAAATTATCACAGAAAATTGCAGAATGCAAATGTGCAAAGCTATCGCAGGGAAACGTAGAAAATTCATAGTTTTGTTAGAACCAAGACTCTAACAGCACAGCCCTTCTATCCCTTTCTACTGACTTCACAAATCTAGTTATTCTGCAAGGAGAAAAATGTGTATCTAAAGCAAGTTATTCTTTCTCAGCTGGATCCAGTCTGATTTGTGGCCACCAGGGTCAGCTTCACAGACTCAAGCGATGCTCTCTGCCTTGCCCTGTACTTTCACCAAAGATCAATTCTGTGATTACTATCCAAGACCTGTGAAGACTTCTGGATATACAGTCCAGCCATCACATCTCTGAAAAACGTAGAGAACAAAAAATACCCCCGTCCATAATTTTATATCTTTGCTTTTGTTACTGAGGCTCTACTTCTTAAACATCTTGTGACATAGTTTTCTTTCTCCCGTGTTCTTCTTCCACTTAGAAAAACCCAAACACTTTCTCCTTTGTCATATCTGTTCCGCTTCTTGCACACTGGCCTCAAACACAATTAACTTTCCAAGATTCCTTCCAGGCAGAAAGAAAAGGATCTACAAGCCATGTTTAGCCAGGAAGCTGAGATCTACAGCATCACTGAAAACTGTAGGGGAAACGCAGCTGCTGCCACGGAGGCCTCCTTGAATCCAAGTCTCACAAAAAATTTTAGGAGATAAAAAAGCAACTTCAGTAAGGGCAACTATATGACCTGGAAGTCCAAGATACTTTTAAAATTAGCTGTGTGTCACCGCATTTGTCATAAAATAATGGTAAGATGAGTGAAAAAAGTGGAGGATGGATGAAAAAAAATGACAGCTTGAGAGGCAATCAAGCAGAATGAGAAAAGCATAGGAACAGAGAGTGGACCCACACAGAATCATAGAATAACCAGTTTGAATGAGACCCACTGGATCATCGAGTCCAACCATTCCTACCAAACACTAAACCATACCCCTTAGCACCTCGTCCACCCGTGCCTTAAACACCTCCAGGGAAGGTGAATCATGAGGAAGTTGGGAAGGAAGAGGAAAGAGAATGGAAGTTACAAATCCTCTGAAAGATATGAGAAAAGAGAGAGGAGAAGCAGAGTGAGTTGTAACCTATGCAGTCTTATGGCACCTAGAGGTCCTCTGTTTTATCAGAAATGCTGCAGTTGCTTGCTATGGAATACCTTTTTGGGGGCCTTGATCAGCAGAAAGACAGGTGTGCTTATTCCAGAGGTACAGCACCCCTGGAGCTGTGTCCTTTAAACAGCAAATTTTGAGAGAGGGAAAAAAGCCACTTGGGTACCAGTATGAAGACTACGGACTGGAAATACATACCTTGGGAATTCAGTGATCTAACTAGTAATAGCCTTCGCAAAGCCGGTGTCTCAGAAAAGAGAGGGGTGTGATGTGCTCTTCATTTCACCTCTGCATTGTTCTGGAGTACTGGTGATTGTTAAAAATATGGGAAAGTAGGGTTGAAGCAGTAGCTCTACTGCAAGAAATAGCAGAAAAGGAGTACAAATTTTCCCGAGTCTCCATCAGAGTGTTTTATTGGGTTCAAGCATCTCATTTTGCATGGATCTTAATGGAACTAGTCTGGAGATCTGGAGTTTCAGTGAGTTTCCAGTGTTTCAAAGGAATGTTATAACTATTGGATTAACAGTAAAGAAAACATCCTCTCTCTTCTTGAGGACTGTTTTCTGTAACTTTAAGAAACGTTCATTTCAGGAGGTAGGGATAGTGAGCAGCAGGAGAGCAAGTGAGAGCTGGGTACTGCCTGCAGTAATTGCTGTGGCACAGTAAAGCACGACAGTGCGAGTTTATTAGGTTAGTTTCTATGTCACTACATTCTATATTCACAAATGGTGACTCAGGCTTGTAAAACAAATAAATCATTAAATGAATTATGAGACTTGATACTAAAGAGTGCATCTGGGGACTCTGCATTTGTCGTCTGCATTTTGAGAATACTGCTCAAACACGGCACTCCTCACATCCCGTTTTTACATGTCTTCATGTAGCTAGGTTGGCTGCAACCTGCTTTTCTAAGCAAAGGTAGGGGTACCCCAATAGTCATGTATCTTTGTAGGTTATGGCTTCCGAGTACATGTCAAGTATATCAGTGCTCCAGAGAAAGCTGTGAGAGCTGGCAAGGTTTCTAATCTCCTGAAAAGCATTTGTTGCGTGTATATATCTTGAATATTCTGTAGCCAATGTCCAGGCTTTGAGTTCTGGGATGTAACATTGAGATTTTCATGGATGCTTATGTTATCTTATATGCTTCTTATATTCTTTGGTGGCTTTTGAAATCGCTGGCTTTTTGATATTGGTGGCTTTTAAAAAAAGCTATCGCTTTTATGAAGTTGAATGGGGTTCTTGGTTAACAAATCACCACACCTGATATATCACATAAAGGGACAATTAATGAGCGTATAACATTCTGCAAAAAAACATATTCTTACAGTACCATTAAGCACCAGACCATACAGTTTATCAAACTAATCTTTTATGTAGATTATCTGATCCTGTGATTATCTAATTCATATGTAAAGCAATTATATCTTCACTCCATGCACATTTGAAATGGCAGTAAACTTTTTACAAGGCAGCTATTAACTTCTGTTTATGTTTTCAGTATATATTTTTGATAGGATGACTGTGAATATTTTTCAATAAAGGAGTTAGTGATTTTTTATCATCTCTACTATGTGTATGCGTGAATACTATTTAGAGTAGAATAAGTTGAAAGTGGTATGTCATAATATCTCTGTGTTTTATACTAACACACAATAACGAATCAGTTCAGCTTTCCATATGTGAATTTTTGGGTTGTTCCTAATATTATTTCAAGTGGATCAAAATAAAAATACAAAAAGGGATAAAATACTCACTTTATTTGTTCTGGAATCAGTGAAATCACTGTAAATTATCTGTTTCTTTTTTTTTTCCCCATTATTCTTTGCTTCAGCTTGTTTGTCATTCTTCCTGGTGGCAATGGCAGAAAATGGAAAGCATCATTTTGCTGGAACAGAAAACACAATTTTCTTATTGAATTGCTCACTGCGCCCATCCATGTACTTATTAGTAAGTAATATTGTAAAATTCTTACAGAAGCTTTTTCTTAGTTTTTAAAATGGCACTATGGGTAATAATTATTAGTAAATAAACTGTTGAACCATGATATATTAAAGTGAAAAGGAAAAAAACTAAAACTCAGAAAAAATATTATAATAACTGAAATGTACGTGTCCAGTTTTATACCTTATTGAAATATATACTTGATTTATATATTTGTTACCGAGAGTGTATTTGGCCTGTCATTTATTTAAAAATATGATTTTAAATATTTGTTGCTGAATTTTCTGAAAAAAAAGATGTTTAACTATTTACTTTTAAGCTGGCACAAAGTTTTTCACACATGTAATTAGGAAAGAAGTAGATTACTTTTACCCTAGAAAGAATGCTTTTTCTCTGTGTGTTTTAAACAATTATTTTCTGGATATACGCTTTTTGGCTTGAAAAACTCTGCAGCTTATGAAGTTGTTTGTTATTTTGCTGTGTTTTTATACACAATGGAAGGGTGAGGAAAAGGTCAGCAATAACTCTGCTGTTGCATTTTCACTGGGAAAAACATAATATTGATCGATAAGAAAATGGAAAAAGCACAACTATTAGCGTCTTACTTGATCTTCTCCGACCTTTACCCTGCCATGTTGATTTTATTCTTAAATGTTATGTCTGTTGTTCCAAAGGTTTGTCCTGTTTAGTCTTTTGTTTAATTAATACATGATCTTCTTTACTCCCTCTAATGTTGAAACATGAAATTTGGGCTTATTCCTTGTTGAACCATTGTCCTCTTCACACTAAGAAATGCACGCTGGATAATAACTCCATGCTAGAATTGGCCTACTTAAAACTACTCGAGAATCACAATTGATGAGTAGTTAAGTTCATCAAATACCTTTTCTGGTCCACAGGAAAATTAGCTCTAAGATTTTGTAAGCTCTTTAAGAAGAAAATTTAAATCTCTTAATCTTTTTGGGTGTAGACTGAAGAGCAGAAAATGTGGTATTGAACCTGAGTACTTTACTAGATGTCTGTGTATCTGTTAGGCAGTGACTATGAAATGTATGCAAAAGAAGTATCCTATAGCATGAGGCTAGTCTGCATTTGGCACTACATTTGGTATATATGCTCCCATGGGGCAGTGCTGCAGTAAAACCAGTTCAGTGACTTGGTCTGATGCTTGGCACAAAATCTTAGAATCATAGAACCACAGAAGAACCAAGTTGGAAGAGACCCACTGGATCATCGAGGCAAATCATTCCTATCAAACACTAAACCGTGCCCCTCAGCACCTCGTCCACCCGTCCCTTAAACACCTCCAGGGATGGTGAATCAACCACCTCCCTGGGCAGACTGTCCCAATGCTCAGTGACACTTTCTGTGAAATTTTTTTTCCTAATTTCCAGCCTAAATCTCCCCTGGTGAAGCTTGAGGCCATTCCCTCTTGTCGTGTCCCCTGTCACTTGGGAGAAGAGGCCAGCACCCTCCTCTCTACAACCTCCTTTCAGGTATTTGTAGAGAGCAATGAGGTCTCCTCTCAGCCTCCTCTTCTCCAGGTAAACACCCCCAGCTCTCTCAGTCATTCCTCATAAGACCTGTTCTCCACCCCTTCACCAGCTTTGTTGCTCTTCTCTGGACTCGCTCCAGAGCCTCAATATCTTTCTTGTGGTGAGGGGCCCAGAACTGAACACAGGGTTCAAGGAGCGGTCTCAACAAAGATGACAAGTATTTTGGCAGTATTCATGGAAATAGAAGAAAATAAAGAAATAAATATATGAAATGATAAACACATACAGAAAGGGCAAAAATTTGAAGTTTTAGATGTGCAGTTTGGGCTGCATCCTTGCTGAGAAGTGAGTGAAGTGGTGGCATCATAGCTCCCACACTCACTGGGGCTGGGGCTTTCTTGCACACTGTCCTGGCTGGCACCTTCTTGTTCCCATACTCCTTCAGCCCATTAAGCACCCATCATCTTTGGCAATGCATAAAAAAACCCCAAAAAACAACTAACCAAACAAGAACACAAACCAAAATTATGTTGTGGTAAACCTCATGGGATATTTCTTTTCTTCCCCCTCTCCTCTTTACATATCCTCATCTGAACAGAGACAGAAAATCAACCCCAAACTGGCCTGAGATTGAAGTCACTTACTTGTAGCTTAGGAGAAACACATGGGGAATTCAACACGTTATTAATTTAGATTATGGCTATGTTCTAAGTTGGTAATTGGGTTTATAACTTCTACTTCAGGTGCTCTATAACAGAAAAAAAGGTGGCCACAGTCCTTTGCCATTCCTAGAACTAAACAGGCTTCAGAAGCAAGTTAGACAATTATAACAAGGCCTTATTTTACCAAGAAGAAGACTTCGAATCACTTGAATCCAAGAGGTTTAAAATAATTCTGAGGGTTGTGTCTGGTAGAATTTTAAAATTTCAGAATGACAGGGAAGTTCAAAAAGCTGGGAAGTAAATTTGTATTTTAAAGCAATCATTAGAATAAACCTGTAAATATGACATTGAGTCTACCAATATAATGGGGTAACTGATATGAAAAGTAAAGGATGAGGATACAATTAATCCCAGTTGACAATTTTTCTTTTTTTTTTACATAAAATAGTTCTTGCTGGCCTCATTTCATTTCTTAAGAGATGACAGACTGATTAAAGATACCTTTATTAGCCTGATCAGTCTGAATGTCTGTATAATTTTCCACATATTACCATGCAAATTTTTCACTATCATAAGACAATATGATATGTGATATAGGAATTATAAATATCCAACAGAGTAATTACTAGAGAATCATAATCAAATATGTTTCCACTGAGGTCTCACACAAGCCAGTTCTTGCTCCAGTGCAACCATAAATCATTGGCAAAAGCACATAAGAAAATATAAAATAATTGTTGCTAAGGTTTGCAGGTGCCACAAAAGCAGATAGAATGTTAAAAGAATCATGACAACAAGTCATTTGTACAGGGTGCTCTGCATCATTTGAATCATCTGCATCAAACTGGGAGGAAATAACATGCATTTTGATATAACCAAATGCAAGACCAGACACCTAGGGATAAAAAGTACAAGATCTAACATTAGGGAAACAACACTTTAGGAAGCATTGAGCCTGAAGATGCAGTAGTACTTTTTCAATGGATATATTTTCTCAGCCGGTGCTACAGCCAAAAGAATGACTGTAAGCCTGTGTGTTTATAAACATGAAATCATCAAACAGGGGAAGAGATCTGTATTATCTCTGTCCACAAAGTTACTGACACCACTGCCAAAATGCAGTCTGATATCTGTTCTTCAAAAAAGATAGTCAAAGCTTGGAGAGTGTTCAGAGAAGAGCTACAGGAATGAATTTGCAGACAAGAAATTCCACCTTACGATCAAACCTACAGGAAGCTTCATGTTTTTAGCATATCTTCAAGAATTGTACTCTAGGAGATTATATTCCCTCTATACAGTTCTCTAACTATGGAAAGTGTTTGCTTTTCATAGGGCACTTGAGTTCACAAGACAAAAGCACCCACTCTAGCAATTAGAATATAGAGCAATGACACTATGCATAGAAAGATTTTGGTGGTTTTTTTTAATTTGAACTTTTACATCAAAACCGAATGTCTTTTTTTAATTTCTCTTTCCTAAAGGATATTTTACAGGCAGTCATGAGATGTTAAAGTCAATATCAGGCAAAATTAAATGGCTAAATCAAACGGAAAACCAGATGATATTCTACTATTAGAAATTTATTAACCTCTAGGAATCTTGTATACATCAATGCTTCACTGAAAAATCTTTAGCATAATGCCAGAATAAAAAGCTGTGCTTATCATTATTACTTGCTCACATTATTTTTTTTTCTCAGTGAACAGTTGTTAAACAAATATTACAGACTTTTTTTATAACATCAAGCTCTCCTATTATCATATCATTATTTCCTCAGCTCTCTCATTTTAAGTGCTTGGAAGTTGCTTTCAGTTGCAATATAGCCAAAGTAAAAAGGAGTGTTGAAATCTTGCTGTATGGAACACATAACTGATTTCAGTGACCAATGATCTTGGATGATTTTTGTAAATAAGGATTGTATAGTAAAGAAAATGTTGATAGATCTATTTGATGTAATGCAAATTATTCCTCAGGAGGTCTGATTTATTCTTCTCCAAGGTTTTGCATATTTCTTCCACTGTGCGAGCTTAAGAGGAAGAGCCACAGATAAGGGAGTATCTGGAAGACTCAACAAGTTATCTGCCTTGACCTTTGGAGACCCTTAAAGGGAAGTGTTGTCACTCTGAGGAGATGTAGAGGTCATACTAGGCACAGAGCCAGCCTACAACTTTTTTTAGAGTGTGTCAGAGCCAGGGCAAAGTGAAGACAGACTAGACTTAATCCTTTAACCTAACCTGTCAAAACTGCATCAAGTCAGCACTGCCAAATCTGCAGCCACCTCATAACTCAAAAAGGTATGCATGAGTGCATTTATGAATTTGCTTTTGAAAAGAGGTTTTATGGTTTGGTATTCAAAGCATTATGAAACCTGGCCACACTGCTGGGTATGCAAACATAAAGCTAAATGCTGCCTGCTGCATGAGCAATTCATCCCATCAAGTAATGAGAAGATATGAAATAAGATCATTGCAAAAGGTGATTGTTTTTAAAGGATACTTACTTCCAAACATAAAAAACCACAGACTTCAAAAAAATTAGCTTTGTGTTGTTTCAACAAAAAAGCAGTAGAAATAACCTAGTTGTCAAATCCACAGTAATGGATAAAGCACACAGTACATTAACCTGACATTTTGTATTCATTGACTGTGCAGAAAAATACTGTTCCTGTGTAGTGATAATAGTTTGTGTAAAACCCCTCGGTTTTTTAGATATTTGGGAGATTTACATATATGCGTGTGTGCATGTTGGCTTGTATGTATGTAAGCACGTTCATGTGCGTTTTGTGCAAACCTATAAATCGTTACAAAAGGAAACATTCATGTGAAAAATAACACAATGCATGAAAGGCACAGGGCCATATCCTGACTGCTGCAAACTATCTTGGCTGACAATGGCACTGCAGCCACGCTCAGACATGACAGTTGTCACAGCTCTCTATACAGCTGTGAACTTTAAATCATGACTATACAGTGATGCAAATGAAAAATGCTAGAAAGCTCATTTTGTGCCTTTAATCCCTGAGCTTTTCATTTAGATGGGTGAAGACACAGTAACTGTATCCATCCTCAAGGAGAACACTTCAAAAACTATAGCATGGATATACAAAGGGACTGGGATTTTAACTGCCTCTTGAATAAAAGGATGTTTAGCAAGAAAAAAGCTAATGATTTTGCCTTATGATGATGACTTGGTACTGCAAGCCTGCATCAGGGTGTAAGAAATAGTTTGCCTCCCCTCCTTTTTCTGTGAGGATTCACATTGTCACTGTTAGCAGAAGCAACCTGCAAGTCATGGCATGGGCTTCTTTTCCACCCAAGCGTAATATGTTCAACACTGGGACAGACCAGGGCTCAAGCTGTTGCTCCAGTGCTTAAGTGCTTTTACCACTGGTCCTCTGGAGATGGCATTTAGTTTGTCCTTCTGGGGCAGCTGAAGCACCCCAAAGGACCTTGCTGGATCCATCTCTTCCCTGTCAAAAGCAACAGCTCCCACATGGAGGACAGAACAAATCTTCCTGCCCCAGAGCTGGTGGTTCAGCCAGCATGGAGATCAAGGAGCCCTGAAGAGACTTTGCGTGTGAGTGTGTGTGTGTGTGTGCGTGTGTCTTGGTGGGGCTGGTGCCATAGAGAGGTTTGTGTCTATGAGGGACGAGGACAGAGTGTGAGTGTGATCTCTGTTTTAATGATCAATTAACTGGGAAATTGTCAAAAGAAAAAGCAAAAAAATGTCAAAATTTTGTTAATAGTTCTTACTTGTGAGCTTGGAAAAACGTTAATGACATGTTGAGAATTTTACGCTGGAGACAAAAAAATAAAATGTGGTCTTCTTTTCTCTTGGAAAACAAGTGTGCTCTCATCTTAATGAGTCATCTGAGCAATTCCAAGGCAGGGGAAAGAAGTCCTTATATTTACTTTCCACTTGGAACACGATAAAATTAAAAGCCCATGAAAAGCAGACCCAAATGTGAAAAGAAAAAGCAAAAAAACCACCAAAACCCCAAAACCAAACTATTGAAATAATAGGGGGGGTCTGAGTTATGAAGTAATTCATATGCATTGCCAAACTCTTGTGAAAATTCCATTGACTGATCAAGAATTCCACTTCATAAGGAGCAATTGGTTGGCAGATGTCCCCCACAGTCTTGATGGTTTTCTAAGAAATGGCTGTGACAGTCTATTTATATGATAGCCCAATGATCATGTTGGACACAAATAGTAACTTTGGCAAGTGGATACAAACTGAATGGTCAAGCTGACTGCTAACAAGTGGAAAACGGGATTCTTTTCCCTTCAAATCAGAATAGCATTGAAAAAATACCCAGAATCACAGTTATTTCAAAGGAACAGAAGGTATGTTGTTTCACACTTAAATTACTGAACATATTTAACATAATATACATATAGCATACATTTCAAAAGAAATTAGTTGTAATGGTGCCATTACACTGGAACCTGAATTATCCATTACTACTGCTTTTGGATAGAAATGAGACATTTCACAACATGTTTAGAAAAACAGATTTCCAACTTCAAATACGTATACGAGGATATATTTTGACTTACATTTTCAGACTTCAGTGCCAGAAGGTCAGTCCAGGTTTGTGGGATGACTGACTTCATAACCCAGACCATAACTCCTGCCTCAATCCTCTAATGGCTTACAAATGGTCTCAAGCTTGACACTGCACTCAGAGCTAAAGTTTTCCGTCTTTCAAAGGAGATTGTGTCTGTTTTTCTCATTCAACACAGTCATTTTTTGGACTACTTTCTTATGCCTTTTGTAGAAAACAACACCTCTGTAGTGTGAATATGAGTTATGAAATGCTTATTTTGTACTGGAAGTATTAAAGAACCACACTACCTGTTTCACAAGTAATTCTGGAAGAGTATTCTGGAAGCCATACAGAGTAGACATGAACTTTGGACAGTTTAGGACATGAATAGTCGTACTTAAAATTAGGCTATAGCTAATACTACTGGTGTAACACTGTAAATTAAAGGTGACTGTGGATTCAAAAGCCTGCAATAGTTGTACTTCAGCTGCATCTCCACGTGAAAGTTAATGGCTCTGTTACCTTAGAAAGATATGGCCTTGCCATATTCCTCTTAAGTATTTGTATATCATCCAGAAACTTGAGAATGGTATGGAAGAAAATGAGGTTCTGTGTCACATGACAATTGCATAATGAAATTGGAGCTCAAGGTAGGCTTTGGCCACACAAACCTGTTTTATTGAATGCAAAACCAGAAGATGCAAGTTTATAATTTCTAAGTAGGAGCCTTTTGATAGTTTGGGTTTTTTTGTCTTGTCCAGATCCCCAAATGACAGTTGTCACTGGAGACTATGCATTTTCATTTATACTGTCAAATGTATAGAGGGCATAGAACTATTTGCTGGGGTGACTCAAAAGCTCAAGGTAGGCTTTGGCTACACAAACCTGTTTTATTGAATGCAAAACCAGAAGATGCAAGTTTATAATTTCTAAGTAGGAGCCTTTTGATAGTTTGGGTTTTTTTGTCTTGTCCAGATCCCCAAATGACAGTTGTCACTGGAGACTATGCATTTTCATTTATACTGTCAAATGTATAGAGGGCATAGAACTATTTGCTGGGGTGACTCAAAAAGTTGAATATGGTGTGTGTTGTTCAATGGAGTTAATTAAAGGGGAAGAGAGATCAAGAAGAAATAGGAGATCCTTGTCAAAAAGCTTCTTGAATGTAAACATGTGTCTGCCTCAGCTATTTAAGTGAAACAGAGTTAAAACATTTTAACAGCTACTCCTGA
>WAAB01003642.1:0-32378 GCA_013389865.1 Piaya cayana | reverse complement strand
GTTTCCTTCTTCTGGTAGGAACCAGGTATTTCAGGTATAAATAACATAGTTCAGGTTTTTTGGTTTTGACCTGTTTGGGGTTTTTTGGGTTTTACTTGAATATATTAGTTCTACCAGACTCAGATTTCAATCTGTCATTTACATTTATCAAAACCAGCTTTGCATCAGTCTCACAGTAGAAGTCACAGAGTACAATGTATCAACTCAGTACATAAAAGGAATTAGGGCCAATATATCCAGCTGGTCTTTGATGCAATGGATGTCATCAGAGAGATGAAACACTACTGTGAGAAACTCTTATGCTCTAAAAAAGCTCCTCCTTCCAAATGAAGGCAAGTTTAAACAAAACAGTTGTTAATAATTAAGCTCTTCATCTGTTCTTGTTTGACATCAAGCTCCATTTAACACACAGCTGGTCAATACACAACCATCTTCCTTGTGAGTATAATTGAGTATTGCTTATTTACTGCCAAATACTGGTTTGGGGTATTCAAAATTCTCCTTAAAAACTATTAGACAATGCAAAATGTACGACAGAGGCCTGTAGCTTTATAAATACCTAGCAGGTCCATAAAAATAGCAAGCCTACAGTATGGGTGTATGGAATGGAATGTAACTGATAATGACACCATACTTCATACTAATTCATTGCTGTTAGTCCACATTTTGAATTTAATTTCCACATAAGGAAGCTTTTTCAAAAACCAGGTTACATCTTTCAACAGCTGCTGAGTCAGTACTTGTGATTACTTTCAGATCTTAAATGTTTTACTGATAGTCTCTTACACCTCATGGAAGCAATGCTACAAAATATTTTTTCCCTCCTTTTCAAGCTAGAAGTTTATAGGCCCAACTGTGATTTTTCTTCAACTCTATCATAAGCATACAAAATACTTTCTTGATAAAACCTGTTAAAACAGAAACCAATGTTGACATTCCATCTACAACATTCGACCAAAAACAATAAAACCATCCCATGACCTAAATTACAAAGAATGTCAGCCTTGCTTGTGGATAATCTTTTCTGCTCACAAAACTGAATAGTCAAGGCAGCTATAAAAATTCACATCCAAGAATTAATTGATAATTCTAAGAAAAACCATTTGAACAGTCATCTGAAGATGAAATGTGCCTTTACTGATGCCACTAAATATAACTCTTCTTTCTATAATTAACACTGAAGACGGAAAAAAAAAAGTAATGTTTTTATGCAAATCCATAAAAGGATTGCAGAGAACAACAAAGACTTTGAGCAATAAATGCACACTAAGTAAAACCTGAAATAAAATAGCTAACTTCTGCTGCAATCCTGCCATGGATCTAGCTGAATATTATAAAGTGCCTCGGTGTTTCCTTGAGGTTAACAGCCATGTACCAGGGAAGGCTAAACAAGCATTCACATGCATCATACATAGCCTCCATTCCCTTTATAAAAATCACCATTAAGTGCTAGCTGTCCTATCTGGGACAAGAGCATTAACAGCTTTCACTCCCCCTCAACTACTTCCCTTTTTTTTTTTCACTTCAAAAAAACCCCTAACAGTTAATTACCATTGAGGCATTTCTGCAAAAGCAGCAGTCTTTTTTTTTTTCTACAATAAGTATCCTGCTTACAGTGCAGTATGAATAGATGAGGCATCATTTCACAATATGGGGTTTCCCATAAAACACTTTTTACTCCAGGAAAATCAAATGAAACAATATTAAGACAATTAAACTTATCCATGAAAACTTAAGACCAGCGTTTAAAATTGCTTCTTTTACAGAAGCAGACAAATTAATGATCAGCTGACAGGAACTGCATCAAAAGTTTTCATTGTACAATACTAGTGCCCTACACGTCAAACCACCTGTTTCCTAAACAGATTCTTATGCTGGTTTGCAAAGGAATGAGTATTCAGCAGATACATTTCTGGTTAAGTGTTTGTGTAGCTACAACCAGTAAGTCACTGAAATTCTCACCTGCCAGGATTTGTATCTTTTGTCAACTATGTAACAGATCAGTATCACATAATAATCTGTATCTATTGCCAGTCAGAAAGGACTAAAAAGTAATTATATTTTACTGTAACAATAGTAACAAAAAGTCCTAACAAAACTGTAATCACGTGCCTGAAGAGCTAACTAGGATACTGTTTTGCTTCTTTTCTGCCTGATTACCTGACTAACAGCCTCCAGAAAACATGAGGATATTTCATAGAATATGGTACATAGCAAATTAGTTCATTTTGCAGTGGTCAAATACCCTTACCAAATTGATCAGCGTGCCTTCTCTCAAAAAGAGTGGTATGGTTTGGGGTAATAACCACAACAGTGAAGGTGGTTTATTTTGAATGCAATTCCAGGCTAAATAGGAACAAGAACTTTCAGACATTGTGTAGCAGAGAAGTAAAAAAAAAAAAAATTAGTATTGCCATAAAAATTTCCACCTTCTTCATGCAGCGGCACAGTACATACCCTTCCACAAGCTTGAGGCTGGTGCTTTTCAGTATAGTAATAAAAAAACCGCCCTACCCTGCAGTAATCAAAACACACTTTTAGACTCATGTGCGAGACAGGGGATGAGGCCCAGCCAGTATGGCCTCAAGTTGCACCAGGAGAGGTTTAGATTATATATTAGAAAAGATTTATTTACAGCAAGAGCGGTCAAGGTTTGCAACAGGCTGCCCAAGGAAGCAGAGGAGTTGCCATGCTTAGAGATGTTAAAAAATATATGTAGACATGGCACTTCAGCTCCACCTGGTGATCAGAGTGAACACACCTGTGTGTACACACCTGCATGTACACATGCTCCGCACAAGCATCATTCATGTTTCCCAAACAGTCTTAATGATAGTTTTCATTAATAGTTGTAACAGCAAAATAATTTTCCTAAAAATGAGCATTTCTCCCATCGTCACCCCTCACTAGAGTGCTGACTTATAAAAATATTTGCAACACTCATGTAAAAGCTCTCTTTATAGAGGAAATGAATTTTATGCAGCAGCTTCTAGCTGTACATTCAGCTAGAAGAATTACAGCACTGTCCATCATCCTGGTGACAAAAAAACAGGCTCTACAAAAGTCATAACCAAGAATGCTTGATTATAGTGGCAGGTGCCTACTATGAATTATGTATTAGGTACCAAATACCTACATGGCAAAGCATTTTTCTATACTACTGATGGCAGAGATAAAACAGTCCTATATAACTGGCATGATCAAATCTTTAGTGGAATATATTGCTAGCATGTGCCATTAGGTTTGACAACAACAAACAAGGAATGTAATTAACCATTTCCTACATTATAGTGTTCATTGATATGGTGTATGCCTACAGATATCCAAGACTACAATGAATAGGAAAGCCTGTACTTCTACATACCAAACTGAGGAGTACTCACAATGTTACGGGATACAGAGTGATGATTAAAGAACATGAAAATACTTATGCTACGTAAACATTCAAATATAAACAGGAAATTACATCAGGTATTACACTGCGGTTTAATGCAGTTGTTTAAGACAGCATCACTGTCAAAAGAAACAGTCCCCATAATCCTCATGCAACTGCATAACCCTTGGCTATCTGACCCTTCACTTCCTCCTGTTACAAAGTTGAAATATCAGGTAGTTCACCAGAAAATGGAACTTCAAGATTAAAGACATGTTAACAAGACTTAAATTTATCTTGAGATTAATGCTAGTAAAAAGGTCAAATCAATTTCCAATCAAATTCTGGCTATGCATTAAAAAAAAAAAAATCTACCAGACTAAGATGAAGATAACCATTTACAGTATTTCTAAACTTCTATTTATGTTGTTGTGCCAAGTTTAAACTGCTCAGTCTTGTATGATTTAGTAAAATCCAGTCCAGTAAGAATTAACATACAGTTATGCATGTGTCTGAATAAAGCTCTGAAGAACTAATTTTCCCAACATGAAGATAAATTATCCATTACGTAGAAAAAAATTTTTACAAATCAATTGCCACCCTTCTATTTACACAGAGGTTTTGCCAGCTTTAAAGCCTAACAGTTCCCTGTGTTCAACACTCCTTCAACTTTTGGCTCTATTCCAGGAAGAAAAATTCCAAGAACTGTATTGACATATTAGAAGAAATTTTATTCAAAGCTCTTTCATACATTAGATTAATGCAGAAAAGACAGGAAAACTTTCCACACTGACAAAATTACAATTGTTTCAATACAAATGTAGACTAGACGCCTAAAAGACTTGGTTTTGTTCCTACAAATTGTAAACAAGCAACAATTCAAACAACTCCTATTAGTTAAAAATCACTTAAGAAAATTTAAGCTGGTTACACTATCTTAACAACACAACTAACATGAGTAACATGAGTCTTCCTTCAGAATAAGAAATCTAAAAAAAGAAAAGAGTACCAATAAGGAATTTTACTGCATCCTTCATCCTCTGAGTGCTTACATGATCAGTTGGNTTATTTTTTTTTTTTTTTAAAAAAAAACAAAGCTGTTCCCTTGTATTAAAAAAGAGTTTTATAGCCTTGATTGTGGTGTAGGAAGGAAAAAAAAAGACTCCAGTACAAAAGTGTTCATATAGTATCGAAAATGCCTTCCCCATACCCAACAGCACCTAAAAATGAAGGGGTCAGCAGCTACTGGCTAGTCTAGAGTGGTGCAATCTAAGAAAATTGATCCCCAAACAGTGGAATATTTCTATTCCAGCACAGTTTCAATACAAAACCTGGCATATAAATTTGAGACACGAACATCATTTTCCAAACAGTACATTGTTCAGAGTCAACAATTCACATCCTGCAAGAATGTCAGATGCTTCTTACAAAAAGCTTCGTTTTCAATGGCAAAGGAAATTAAGGCCATCAGACTGGCAGTTTAAAAATTCACATACAGAAAATACAAAAATATGTTGTGCTTCTGAGAAGGCTCCATTCTGTACGCAAAGATTACCATGAGTAGATGAGCCTGCCTTACTGGAAGTTTACATGATTGCACAGCTTCTGTTCGATGTCCTTTGACCTGCCTGTTATGAATAGAAAGAGTAATCTTTGAAAAAAAAAAAATCCAGCAGTAAAAGTTTTAGCAACTCAAAATTATACACTGTACATTTTTCATACATGAAATTGTTAGCCTGGCATGGTATAAGCAAGCATTGCATTCAAAGCTGTATAATCTGTTATGCCCTGTAAGTATAAGAATGCTAGATTTCCTTTTCTATGGGAAGCAATGGAGGATAGGCACCAGGAAAACACAACTTCAATATATCATATTTAAATCTCAAGTGAAAAAGCATCATTGGGTTTAGAAAGGTGGTCAACACTGCAGGGAGCACGTACAAGTATGTTGAAAGTTTTTATGTAATGAAACCTAATCTTTCTATAAAATTTTCGTAGGCTAAGCTACTAAGACATGCTTTACCTGAACTACACAATCTCAGAAACCACAAGAGCAACTGCATGCACTTCAGTACTTTTGCAAAACCGCAAGAAAAACCTATTAAATACCACAAAGCTATGACTCAGTTTTAGGCCAAAAACCATGGTTGCAAAAAGTACAACTTCCAACACAGCCAAATCTCTCCAGTTTTTGTCTGTTTACACATTCACACCTCATAACTGCTCTACATTATCTTTTCTAACTGAATTTAAGTCATATACTAACTGAAATACACCAAAATTTTAGACAAAGTGGCTAACTTAAGTTCCTGTAATGCAATGTTTGAGTTCGTTAATTTTTTCTTTTAAGAAAAAACAGTGAGGTAATAAATAACCTGTAAAACGCAGAACACGAACAATCAAATATGTCACATCTCTACATTTTCCCTTATATTTCAAAACACATTACACAGCCAGTGCAAATTTACACCATTCCACTACTTTCAAAACTGTATTCAAGAGATGTTTTCTCTGATAATGTCTTCAAATCACTCATTTCCTTCAATAGAGGATATGACAGACTTAAGTTCTGAAAACTTAAGGTAAATTTAGGTGTACCTGCTTAAGCCAAACTTTATCACAAGCAATTAGCCTGGGAGAAATTTATCATAAACAGTTTAAAAAAAAAAAAAAAAAGCAAGACAATCCCCAAATCTTAAACTTTATAACCTTGTTTTAAGAAAAATCTACTTCTCTCCATCAAGAGAAAACATGGCAAATTTTTATACTAGTTTTTGTATACAGCTTCATGCTTTCATTAAATTATTGATTAAACAAAAAATTAAAGAACACTCACACACAAAAAACATCCTTTTTTTCTAAAAATTCATGGCATGTATAAATTTTTCCTACTAAATAACCTTGTTAACCTAAAACAACATACCTGCTGGTGGTAAAGCTCTTCTTCTGCAGCGTCAGCTGCTTCTTCCTCAACTTCTTCCTCTTCCCCTTCAAATACAGTTGTTTTAAAGACAGTGCTTCTTTGAGCAACCTCCTGCAAGAAGAGTTTTATTTTTAAGACTTGAGGCCTCTTAAGATCCAGTGCTAGACTACTTAATTGAGAAACAGTTCCAGCTGTTGAGAAAGCTACAATACTGATTCTGCAATTATAATTATGTACTGCTGTGGATAAAACAGCATTTACAATACCTTAGTTTTAAATGTCTTAATGATTTTAAGTGTCTGAAAAGACACTCAAGTTCTACCAAAATCTGCTTTATATTTTCCTTTCAATTGCAAAATATCATAGTGAGTGTCCCACCTGAAGTTTTAATTCCCATCTTGCCAAACCTAATGCCTTGTTCCTTAAAGTGACCATTCCCCACTTCCCATAAACACACTTTTAAGGAAAATTAAAGAGACAAATCACTGAAGTTTGATAAAACCTTCTCTCTTCAAAGTGCATTCTAAAGCGCTGTCCTATTTCTAGCATAAGTGCAGTGTCTGAACCAGTCATTCTTCAACTACTTATACACAATACAGGGAAAAATTTTCACATGCTTCAATAATTGCATTCCTTTTGCAAAAGCAAAAGGAGAAAGTTTTACCGAACACTCACGCACATTCACGTGTAAAGTACCAACAGTGGTTCTACCTGAATCTTTACAGTGGACGGCATCACAGAAAGACAAGTTCAAACACATCTGAGGTACTGTACCTCTCCCTGAGAATTTTTCAGTACAACTTTCACATCTTCACCAGTGCCCCAAGAATTCTGGTTCTTCCAGATGAGGTCAGTGGGAGGGCTAGCAGTCACTCCAGCATTTGCAGCCCAGATCTGTTAAAAGACGTCACAAGAGTGTTACTCAGTCTTAGACATTTCCATGTTATTTATTGAGTTAATATCTTCCATTTAAGTGACACTGGTGAATCTCTTTCAGTTACAAAAATACTAGTCTCTGCCTACCTGCTTCCAAGTTATCTTACAACAAAACAGCCCTGCACTTTTAAATGTGGAGACTTTTGAATACGTAAAAACACCTGTTAATGGTCAACATCACTTCACAGAATCGTAGAATCATCGGATTGGAAGAGACCCACCAGATCATCGTGTCCAACCATTCCTATCAAACACTAAACCATGTCCCTCAGCATCTCATCCACCCATCTTTTAAACGCCCCCAGGGAAGATGACTCAACCACTTCTCTGGGCAGCCTGTTCCCGTGCCCAATGAACTTATCCATCTAAAGTCAGTTTCTGAAAAAAGTGGCTGTGCCCAACTTCTTACCAGCAACTGATGCAACTAATGCCCAATACAAAAATAAGTGATCATTTTCTGAAGATGCATATAGAAAGGACAAAACTAAAAACTGTATATGTAACACACACAAGTTGGCCTAAAGCCCATTTCAACTGAGCAGCTGAAGCTTGACAACTTACTGTAACAGTTTGGCCTGCTTTTAGTATATATCTTGAGGTATATCTGTAACTGGCAGAAGTGTCTCCTATTTTTCGGATCATTTCCCAACCTCCCATAGGTTGATCCTAATAAAGAAAAAAAAAAAATCCACCAGCACTCATTTTCTGTTACGTGTGTGAGGTATTTTCCACAGAAGGCCTTGACAGAAAACATTATCATTTGATCTCCACTATGCAATTAGAATTTTTAGTTAAGTTTATCTTACCTCTTAATTCAAGTTAAGGCTTAACAAATCCTGCTTTTCACTTGCAAAAAACACAGAAGTGCAGCTTATTACATTACACTATAGAGAGCTGCTCAACTCTAGATCCTCGGCAAAGTGATAACCACAAACCACTCATGGCTACTGTTAACAGAACTGATGGTCCTTCCATGGAAAAATTGAATGAGTAGTTAAATTAAGTAAAAGGAAAAGAAAACCCACAAGGTATGCAAAGCACTTGGGTGAAATCCCCTAAGTTTGAAAAACTCAAAAAGGAAAAGAATGTCAGGTCCTGACCCACTAGAAGTAGTCTTGATTTGTCTGAATTTGGTCATCTGAACACTTAGCTGTCTAAACCAAGACAGTTCTCAAGGTTTCTTCCATTCAGTAAATGGAAGTTGGCACTCCCTGCCAATACCCCAGGCAGGTAACCAAGGTATGCATGTATCACCATCTGGAGGGGTCTGTCCCTCTCTTCATTGATTAGTGGGGACTGAGACACTTGGAACTGGATCAGTCATTATAACATAAAGCATAAAGATTAGCTGCCTTTTAGTGAAGGTAAAGGACCTAACGATATTAGACAAAACCAACGTGTCACTGAAACACAGACAGTGCAGAAGGCAAGAATTCAGCAAGGGGAAAGGGCAGGAAGTCTATTGAATGTAACAACACTACTGCAAGGGCAGTATAAGGAAAACTTATTACTCAAATGAAGTGCCCTTTGATAACAAGTATGTGTGTTTCCCTTAGAACAAATTCCAACCTATTCAAGGAGTGAAATTGAGTGGCCATGATAAAGGTGCCTTTGGCACGGGAACCAAGAGCTCATAAAATCTGCAGAGGCAGCCAAGGAAGAACGATAACCTGTGATTCAGAGAAGCTATATAAAAGTACAAGGGACACAGGCCAATTATATTTATTTTAATCGGTATATATTTCTTTCAGGACTCTAAGGCAGAGAAAGTTCTTAAAGTCTTCAAAAGTAGCCTAATGTCTACTTGCACTATGCCCTATCAGCAACCATTTTACTTGAAAAACTTTACAGATTACTTGCAAGACAGAACTTTGAAGAGTGAGGTAACACTTTACTGGATAGGCAACCTAGCAATAAAACAGTTACTATGAAAAGCATTAGAAGTCATTTGGAAGAACTCATAATCAATCCAAAACACTGTATGAAAGCTTATTTATTTTCTTTCTGCCATCTGTCATACAGTGTGCTTTAGCTCCAGCATCAACATGAAAGCCTGAGGGCTGAAAGGATGCTGAGGATGCTTTCTAACTCTAACTAGACCATGGTAAAGTCATGATATGCGTGCATTTTCAAACCTGATCAGAGGTGTTCTTCAAGCGGATGAATTTTCCATCAACATCTATCTCCTCAATAGAGACATTTCCAGTAGCAGAAGCTGAGTGGGAAATGCTAACGCTACTGCTAGCTTCAGATTCCTCCACATCAATTCTCTTCCTCTTCCCCCTGGTTGTACGCACACTACGGCTCGACGAAGCCCGTGAAACTGTCACTCGGGAAGACGGGCTTGGAGGAAGTTTCAACCTATATTGAAGAAAAAATAATATGAATGTCACAATCTGGTTTAACTTTTTCAATCTATTTTTTAAATAAACTTCTCTCTTTTTCCTCCCACAGAACTACACAGCAATAAAGTACAGGAGCATAGTAAACAAAGCACGTTACAAGAAAAAAAAAAAAAGAAGCCTCACATACTTCTTGAAGAATTAAATAAAATGCCAATGAACAGCTGATTATTGCTTGTGGAGCACAGAATATTGATGGACTGCTACATTAAGAATACAAAGGCATGAGTATGCATTTGTTGAAGACTACGTTCCCAGCTAGATGTAGCAAGAAGATAAAAAAAACTCATAAAAGGGATTTAAGCCATTGTAGGAACTTTACGCACAAACTCAGTGGCATGAGAGCTTTTGCTGTTTCATCCACACACCTGAGGAATCAGCCTGGGCCAGTACGATGTGAGTCAGAAAAAAATGAAGTATCAAACTACTTTAAAGTCACATCTGTGACTTAGCAGGCAAAAATTCTCAGTACTGCTGAGCTCCTCAGATGTGGAAAAGGCAGCTACCTGATAGCTGTTATAATTGCGTAGCCTATTACTTTATTAAAATTATTCTCTACTTAAGAAAATTTCCTAGCAAATACACAACCCTGTAATTAACTCTGAAAGAGTATTAAACATGGTACCAAACAGACCCACAAATGATAGTTCATTACGTCCTCAGTGCTGAATGTTAACAGAGCTATAGCATTTACTCCCTCGACAGCTACTGTCTCATACTCCAGCAACTTATTCTCATGGCAACTTAGAAATAAGCGTGCCAGACAGGAGGAAGAAAATACAAACAGTGCTGTGGAAACTGTGGCAAAGCACCTGATGAGATCATTTGCAGTAAGAACTGCCTTTTAACGGAGAGTGAGACAAGTAAGGGAAGCACGCATATGCCAGCATTTGTTACTACATTCTTTCATACCTCTCTTCTTCACCCTCCAGCAATTTCCGGTATGCATTGATTTCCATATCAAGTGCCAGTTTAACATCCAGAAGTTGTTCATAGTCACTCAGCTGCTCTTGCATTTGATTTCTTATCTCTGCCACTTCCTTCTCCTTCTCGGACAGTATTTTGCAACAGTTTTCACGCTCCTTGGCCAAGCTGTCCTCAAGCTCTTGCACTCTATCCTGCCATGCTCTAGACTAGAAAGCATTGAAAACATCAGTGATGCAAAAGACGCCTTACCCAAACCCTCCACACAGTCTGCTATTCATGTGACAGAATTCAGAATATTAGTTTAAGCATCCTCCTCCCTTTCTGAATTCAAATTCACATCTATCCAGCTTCCTGTTCTCCACCTCATGTACTACAAACACAACACCTTAAGTTTCAACAAATCTTAAGTTTCAATGGAAGACAGCTACCTGCTCCATTTTTCTAAGATCTGAAGATTTGTTAGCACGTCTGAATTTACTTTGTCAAGAAAACCTGAGTTCAGAAGCCAAGCTGTTTAAGGTGTGCTGGACGGGACACAGAATTGCAGTGCAGCTCAGCGTACTTCAGATTTTGCAGTAAGTAACTGCACTTTGCCTTTTCAATTGTCTATCTCCAGCTTCACTTTATTGCTGCCACTTCTGAATTCTGAGGAAGTTCCTCTGAAGGAATAGGGGCTGCTGCCAGTGAAAGCCTGCCTGCCTGTTATCAAAGCCTTCAAGGTTTGCTGTAAGTATAGTGGTAAAGCGTTCCATGGAGAAGTTATTGAAAAATTATGGAATTTACTTGAAATATAGAGAATTTAGGTCCTAAAAGACTCTGCTGTACAGGAGGAATAATACACAAAAAATGTATCACAGAAACAATCAGAGTCAAATATTATTAATATTGTGTTGCATTTTCAGTTTATTAGTAATGTACGAAAGCCCACTTCAGAACCAACTGCTAAGATTTCTCACCTTCACTCTAGATTTTCCACCACAGTGCACACGATGTTACTCCCTTCAACTAAGCTAGCACTGGACATGTAGATTGTCACTAGCTGTCTCATGCTTCTTTGGGTGTGATCTATGCGCTCTAATCTGACCAAGTGTGATTAGTTTCTGCTCAAAATCCTCTGCTACAAATGCTCAAGTACTGGTCTCAAGTACTCAGTCTCTTATTTCATCCTAATCTTAGTAAGATAATTCCTTTTTTTTTTCTCCTTTTTTTTTTTTTTTAGTTCTAGATGTCAAATAGATCTAGGATAGAAAGAGACACCAATGAAGCAGAGACTGGCTCTGGCTTTGACTCTTGATTTGTGGAATCCTTTGCTCGGCTGTTCAAATACTACAGAGCAAAGCTAAGCTGCGTAAAATATCAAGAACTTAATATATAGCTCTTGTACAAAAATGTCCCAGCAATCTGCAATCACCAGTTAGCAGTACCGCCTTTCAAATATTCACTCTGTGGCAGGATACTGTACAAAAAAATTCAATTTTGTCTGATGGAGACGTTAAGAAATTTGAAAAGAACACAAGAGGAAACAAATTCAAGTCAAGATGCTGAACATAAAAGTTCAGGGAAAGGAAGTCCTTTAATATAAAAATCAACAGCTATAATCAGCAAGACTGAAGAGCCACAAATAGCTTGTTACCTCTTTCTGAAGGCTGGCAAGATGAGAAGACAAATTATCAATTCTTATACGACTTTCATTCAGTTCTTCTCTGATTGAGTTGGCTGCAGAACTGCTCATCTCTGAGGACAGTCTAGCGTTCTCAAGCTGCAGTAGACCAAGTTTAGACATCAGTTTGAAAGTAACTTTTAATAAAACAGAAATAACACTAAGCCACAAAGTTCCTCTCTGCAGCTCTGACACAATGAAAAGTCACTTCCTTGGGGCATTAAAACTGGTGACTCATCTACTGTCCTGGATTGCCCAACATGAAAACACAATCCTCTAAGTATCTTTAATATGATGAAAAATGTAAAAGTATTACTTGTAGACATTACTGAGGTTGGAATGCTTGATTCCGTCACATTGGACAATGTTTACCTTTATATATTTAATTACTGTAGCACTGGTTTTGAGTATGCCTAAATAGAAGCACCTAAACTTAAAGTACCCATTCTCTAAAACCAGGTAAACTTAAGTTAGTTTTCAGTCAACATAAGAATTGGCAATGTGCCTCCAGTACCAGTGCCATCAGTCACTACTGCTTCACTTTGTTCCATCAAAATTATTTGAGCTTGATGTTTTGTTTTTTTAAACTGACATCATCATTCCTGTGGAAGACCACTACATGCATTCAAGAAGCACCACAGACTTATTGAACTTGTAGTTGCATATTAAACAGAACCTGAAAAAACTTTAAAAACAACAACGTCCAAAAATACAGAAACAGCATGTCTGAAGAAATTCAACAGGAAAGAATCTGTAATAAAAAAATTTTTACACATAAAAATTGAAAAAATATTTTTTGTTAAATTTTATTTTAAATAAGTTTTTCCAAGTCAGATCAAAGCCCTAAGCACAAGCAGCTACACACTGTTAAGACTAAGACTAAAAACTATGCTAATAAATTCAGTTTTTATGAACCTTTCCACTGTAACATCCCACTTAAGTTTTTAAAAACAGTAACTGCCTCAGAGGACTAAGTTCAGTTGAGACATGAGGATCCCACCTGACAGAAATGCTGAATCATAACAGAGGAAGATAATTATGAAGTACAACTAATTTCAGTTTGAGTGTGCTTCCTCTGTTGAAGAGGGAAAAGCAGAATCACCGTATGTGATACCACTTACATGTTTTGCACAGGGTAAGAGGACTCAAGATGCTGTCTTCTCAGCAAGCCCTATTATGCTTTATACAAAATATGGGACACCTTATTGATCATTACAACTGTTACAGTTGATATATAACAACACATGAACTTCCCTCAAACCCACGGTAATCCCAGTATTAATTATTTTTTACCATCTTGTTCACCTTCACATGGTGCTTCCTATTCTTATAAAACTGTACTTCCAAAGGATTAAACCTGCTCCCAAAATGAGACCTGAAAATGCAAATTTGCATTCAAAAGCATGGTAACTTTAAACCAAGCTTCATAATAAAATTCTCTGAAACCCAAGTAGTTAAGCTATACTTCCACTAAAAAGAACAAAAATACATTGCATCAGATAACTGTATGAAAAGATGTTCTCACTTTAGCATGGTAAGTCTGTTCAAGCTCTTCTTTGTATAGCTTCACTTGCACATCATGCTGTTCTCTTATTTCATGAAGGGCTTGGGCCAGCTTATGCTCATATTCAATCTGACGCCCAGAATCAACCTCAACTAAGCGAGTTTCATGTTTCCTTCTTGTTTCATTGATTTCCTAGGACAAACAGAAAAGTAAAATAACACTCAATGAGACAAAACAAGTCTTGGAAGACAATTCGTTGAGCTAGTAGCAATGTGGATTTTAGCTAGTCTCGCAAATTAATTTGAAATTGAAACTTTCAGTAGAAACAGGGCCATTTCCTCAGTCTGATCTGCATAGTACTTTATTTTGTAATGGCCAGTCATAGAAATAAGAGCTAAGATGCCATCAGCATGTGAAGACAAGTTTCCAAGAGCCAACTGCATTTTCAACAACTAGGGTTCAATACAATTAGATCTTAGAAATACATCTCCTCTTTCTTTAGGAATCTACTCTTACACAAAATAAAATTACTGTGAAATTAAACAGTTACTTTCACTAACGAGCATTTTCCGCTCTTTATTTGTACGCTCAGCCACCGTATGTGGAAAAGGGGATTCCAACAATATGGACAAAGCTGAAAATACAAATAGCAAGAAAATGTGCACACAGAACAAAAGACAGTATGGTTAGGTACTTCTGTTACTACTCCAAGGTTCCTTCTGGAAAGCCTAAAGTAGTAAAAGCGATAGAGAGCATGGCAAGAAAAAGCTCTAAAAACATTCATCAACTTCTGTTTCCATTATCTAAAAACAGCCTATTAGAAAGTTTTTAAATTAAAAACCAGTACAAGTCCATAGCATCTGGATGAGTGTCTCTCTCCACAATATTCCCATAGATTGTGAGATAAATTATTAACCTACTTTCTCATTATTATGAAAAGGCATCTACATTTTGATACTATGGGCAGAATTTAACGTGAAATAACATGACACAGGCAACTATTTAGTCACAAGAGTTCTAGGCAAACATTTTTCCTAGAAAAAGAAGTTTGAAATCTGGCAGCTAGAATAGAGGTAAATACCACTTTAAGTGGGAGTTCAGACCAGACGACTATCCGAGGTCCCTTCCAGCCTAAATTTCTTTAGTGTTCTAGAATGACTCCCAGTTGTCATCTTCCCTTTAAAAATGTGAATTCTTAAGACTAAAGCGTTTACCTCTTCATACATATTTTTACGGAATTCCAAGTCCTCAATGAGACTCTGACAACGGTTTTCCAGATCCACCTTCAGTAAAGTTTCATTTGCAAGCTGATCCTTGGCAGCAGCTAAAGAAGCTTCAAGCTTTAAGAAATAAAATAATTGACACAATGATGATTATGTAGCAGATCTCACATAATGCAATGACCTCAGACACCTAGAAGTACAGCTAACTACACGTTATGGTTTAACTTGACAATTAAATTCAATATTAGTGTTGTTAATATATTTCCCCCTCCCTTTTGCAATTGCTTGCACAAGTGAGTTTAAGATACTTCAAACAGGTAACTAGCATTAAAATGCTATTTAACAGTTTTCTTTACAAAACTTTATTATACTACACGGGAAATATCAGTTTCCTGTCCTCCTCAGCTCATCCTCTTGAGGTGGTGTTGCTTAAGATCACAAATCATGTCTCAATGCGTTAACAAAACTAGCACAAGGCTACCATTTTCCCATTCTTTGTTCTATTAGATGGCCAGAAAATGGAAGTCCACAGGCAGATTAAAAATGACAGTGAGAACCAAACTGTTACTTGTCAGTATTTATTTGCATTTGTGAAGTCAGTTTCTCCCTCAAAACAGTTCAGACTCCTGACCTTTTTCTTCAATGTAGGTACAACCCCTTGCAATTTCAGAGCCTGCACTTTTTAAAAAGCACTTTATTCCACATTCACATTATTAATAAACTGAACAGTACTTGACACAGACATCTACTCGGTCCTGCTTCCACTGCTGACCGTGAACCACAGTTTGTTCTAGTTGTGATTAGATGACAGGTTTGCATCCATTTTTTGGCTACAAAGTTGTATTTTTATCAGAATGAGTGCCCTTACTATGGATTTATTTTATATAAAACCACCTCATTTGCTGACAGAACTTCGTAATTAAATATTTATTCTTCTCACCTGTGCAATTTGATCTTTTAAATCCTCAACTTCTGCCTCAAGACTTTTCTTATCACCAATCACTGTGGCCATTGCAGCTTCCTTAGCATTGAGGGCTGCTTCAAATTCTCTGAGTTTAACTTGGGCTCCGTGAAGATCAGACTCCTTTTTCGCGTGGCTGGAATAAATCAAAGAAAGTGGTAAGACAGTCTAGAAATACCCAGAAGACGACTGCTAACTAATTAAACAAGGTGCGATCTGAACCTTTAAGTTGAAAGACGCCCAACAAGAATATTTTGCCTTGGCTTAATTTACTCTTAATTTAAATCAGCTCCTCCATTCTGCTCTCTCATCTGATGTAACACTACCTTAATATTTCGCTTGTGCTGTACAATTCTGCTTATTGCCCACTGCACTGGTGTAAATGCACTTCAGTTGGGCTGCTAATCCCTCAGCACTCATAAAGGGAATAGTGTTCATTCCCAGCTGACTGGACCTTGGATTATCTAACCCATTAGTGCCGGTTTCATCCTTTCCATCACCAGATGTACTTGCCCCCACTCGCTATATGGTGACATACTGGTGGTCCTTGCCAGCACACCATCTCTCAGGCACTGGAGGTCCTTTTCCAGGCTCATTCCTGACTAGCCTGGCTTCGTCCCCCTCCCCCTTCACATCTAGTTTAAAGCTCTATTTATAACCCCTGTCACATTTTTAGTGAGGATTTTAGTTAGAAGACAAGAGTGCCCCATGCCTAGTAAGGAAGCCTGGAGGTGCGAAGGCCAGTCCCTGATCAAAGATGGCTCCTCACATGAGGTTAGGAGCCAGGTATTAATCAACTGATTCTTTTATCTCTTGCTCTTCATTCCTTAGTGTTGAAATTGAGCTAAACACTACTTGTGCCCCAGAGCCCTCCACTGTTTTCCTCAGAGCCCTGAAGTCCCTCAGCAGTGGACTTCCTCAGAAGTCCCTGAAGCTGAGCATCTCAGCTTCCTGCGCAGTGTGTCAATGTTGACCATTTGAAATACCAGCAAAGGGTAATAATCTGTGGCTTTCACCAAGGAAGGAAGTTTTCTAGTGATATCCTTCACTGATGCCCTGGGTAGGCAGCAGACCTCCCTCTGGAGAGGGTCCAGTCTACAGATGGGTCCCTCTGTTCATTTAGAAAGGAATCCCCCAGGACAATCATTCTCCTCTTCTTTTCCTTTGAGGATGTTCTGATGGTCGTTTGAGGATGACACAGCCTAGGGAATGTATCTAGACTATGGGAGCCATCCTCTTCATCTGTGGGAGTGGATTCCACTTGCACTGCTTTGTACTTATTCTGCAAGGGAATCTGGAGGTTTGTTGTCTGAATGGGGGCAAAAGGCTTTCTGCACTGGGTAGGAACTTGCTGCCATCTCCCATGTTTTTTTCCCCTCAGTCTTGAAGTTGGTAGATGGGTGGTACACAGCTGTGCCAGCTCTGGCAACCTGCTAAGCTTGTGGAGCATCATCCTCTCACTGGTCTGTTTCCCTCTCACAGTCCACAGCCTAGTTACATACTCCCTCAGCTCTGACACCATGTCGAGGATTTCCCCCAGGCAAGAACAGCTTCCACAAATGAAGTCAGTACTGGTGATATGAGTCGGTGTGAGAGGGAGGCACTGCCTGCAGCCCAGTGTCTGCATAGCTGCATGTGCCTGCTGAGGTTCTTTAATAAACTATGTGTTTATTAAAGGCATCTCTTGTTTTGTCTTTAGCTGACCACTGTGAAAATGCCCTACCTTCACCAGAATCTTAATAGGAAGAAATTAAGTTCTCCCATTAGAAAGCTCTTTCCATAGAGTGGAAACAAGTAAATTCTCTTCATTGCCTTTTAGCCACAAAGAAACTTGTGCAGATCCACTGCCTGGCCTGCAAATAACCCATTTCCAATTAACAGACAAAATTCCCAATGAAAATTGATATTCACCATCCATAAGCTAGTCCCTCCTAAGAAAAAGCTGTAGCATAGTGAACTGCTTTGCAGCACCCTTCTAATAATATATAATGGCAAAGTTCCACAGATCTGAGGGAAGATACCCAAACCCTGTCTATACAATTGCCTTTGCCACCACTAAAACATCACTGGTGGAGAGCTACATATCTTTCTTTATGAAAGTAAACACAATCTTTTCAATTTACTAATCAAATTAGTTTTAGTGTCTACACAAGTGGTAACTTTCAAAGGATTTACTCCCTAAAACAGTACATGCAAAGAAGCCTAATGAGGAAAGTAAAGTAATGCCACAAACACAAACTCTTCAGACTATCTTAATTATTTGCAAATAATGCTACAACAGGCTGCTATCAAAAATAGGGGAAAGGAAAACTACACTCAGGAAACTTCTGATGGCACAAGCAGCTTTGCCTAAATATGTAACACCTTGAAGATTCTTCTTTTTCTCTCTGGAATACCCCCATTCATCTAGTGAGGGCAGTACCTTAGAGAAGACATAGATATTCATAATCAAACTACTACCATTTTATAGGCATGGACAAATTCAGGTTCAACGAGACAATTGCTAGCACATTCTTATTCAATTTTCACACTTATCAGCAGAAGTGAAAAAATCAGAATTCACAACACTAAGCTGGGGAGACTGAAAATTGGACATTCTTAAAAACAAGGCTCAAAAGGCATTAAAGCATTAATACATTCACTAGTTTCTTAATCCCTGTATTGTTTATGATAAACAATAGCAGTGCTTCACAGCAAACAAACTAATGTAAAAATCAACAGATAGTTTTAAAAAGAGAAACTCAAATTTGAAAGATGCTTTTCCAAGATTACACACAAGCATATGCAATTAACATCATGCTCAAGGTGTGTGCACAAAGGCTTGCAAAACATCTGTACAAAGTCCATGTTGGGATATTTTAGCACTACAGCCACACGATGGCAGGCTTTATATAAGAGGCTTTGCACTAGCTAATCCAGCTCCTTTTGATTAAGGACACACTCCACACTTGCTCAAGAACCTCGGACTGCAACAGGCTGCCACACACAGGCCCCTCCATACTCAGCTGTTCTGCTGCTCAACATTACTTGTCCTTCCATGACATTTTACACACCACTTCCTAGACCCAGCAGTTCAGGGTAGTTGGGCCCACAGCTCAGAAAGAAATTGTTTCACATTGTCTTTCACAAGACTTCATGCTGAAACTAAGCCTATCAAGCTGGCTCCTCAACCTAGAACGCTGCACATACACAGGGCCTTTACATGCTGCCTCCCAATCCATCCTGAATTATTATGGACTCTGAAACAGAAAAACTCCCCACATACCTTACTTAATTTTAATTTTGATCCAAACACCTCTACCAATCACAAACTGGCAATTGGATCATCTTATCCATAGAACTGTAATTGATTTTAGTAGTGTAGAACTAGGATCCCCTCAAATAAGAATGAGTTTTCATTCATTTTTGCTGTACTTGAAGGAAGACTTTCACTTCGGAAATTTAATCCAGAACAGTTAACAAACAGAGGCACTATGGAGTGTAAATAGTTCAGTCTCACTCCTACATAACACTACTAGTACAGCTCTCAATTAGTGAGTTGCAGCTGCAGGTACTTTGAAAACAGCTCAGCACACTCCACAACAGAACAAATGAAATCTGTTTTTCCCAATACATTCCAATCACTCAAGCTACCTGAGAGCAGTAAGCATTCCACATTGCCCCTCTTCGAAGTACAAAAAACTCTAATAGCTCCAGTATACCTGCCCAGCTCACGGTTAAACAAGCTAGTTTCTTGTATCAGATGCAGTCTACCTGAGGCACAGATTTCTAAGCCAGTTTGTTTGCTCATCACTTTTAAAAAAATCAATAACTTGTAAAGCAGAGTAAGTAAACTCATATACAACTATTAATATAAGGTACCATAGCGAAGCTGTGTCTGGTTACCTGTACTAGGTCTTTTAAAGCTAATTCAAAGCTCTCAAATACAGAGACATCAATCACTGGCTTCAGTGAGGCTACCTGGACCATCTGGTTTGCAGTTCAGTGACACAGCAAGTCACTGAACAGCCTACTGAAAGAAGCAGGCTTCCTTTTCAACTCCATGCACAATGACCCCTCTTCCCGCAACCCTTAGGCTGACTTAAACCTAGAATTTCCTGTAGTCTCATCAAATTTCTTCCTAAATTAATAGAAAAGTCACATGGAAAAAGATAAAAATAATTTTCTACAGGTTTAGTAAGATGAATTGGTCTTCTGGAGCCTGAAAAAACAGACACCTAAAGCAAGGCAAGCAGAAAGACAGCTCTTTTCAATCTAGATCTCAGGTGTAATTTAAAGTTTCTTTGAAAGTGACCAAGTCTGGGATGCCACCACCCTACAACAGATTTTTTTTTTAATGTCCTCCTTCATCACACATTTTTGCAGTATATGCAAAGTCAGATCACAAAGCTTAAGCATTACCAACATTAACTAAACCCTCCTCAAAAAAACACTGGTTTTGAGCATTAACAATGCTCATAGGTGGTGTAATTCCTGATAATGCAGTCTATATTTACATCCTTATAGAATTACATGGTACTTCACACTGAATTGGTTTTCCACTCCAGTTGTAAAGAAATATGAAAATCAAAACCCAAACCACAGTCAATGCTTTATGCTGGCAGTTAGTTTTATGTGATTTCTCCCCCGACAGCAAAAAAACCCAGCAAAGCTGTGTTTTGTAAGGAAGCTATTTATGGTAACATAAAAAAAATCGGTCTGAAAGCATTAAAGTTTTTTTTTATATGGATCAACACGACAAGGGTAATTGGACATGTTTGCCTTTCATGTAAATAGTTGGTTTCAACTTGTCTCATGTCACCCTTTTTATTTAACTAGAGATAGTTGCTGAATGTTTGAAATCAAGCCTAAACATACATAATCAAGCCACTTGCTCAACAGTGACCCTTCTTGAAGGGTGAGCTCTTCAGTTGTGCGAATTCTAACCAGGCAAATTCCAATATTCTAACCAGCAGCCTAGGTGGAACCTTTACACATGCAGTGTATACGTATCGAGTCACTGCCTATTACCACATTATCATTACACATCCTGATATTGAGACCGTCTTTAACCCTACAGTAATTCATTCCTTGCACTGTTACACCCAACACTGCAGGGAAAATCCTCTTAGGTAATTCAACTTATATTCTTACAATTTAGTGCTTAAATTGTTGTACAGCAAGTCCAATCACTCCTCTCCTTACTTCTCTGTGTGCTCCCTCTATGGGAGACTTCAGAACAGTGGTAGATCTTGGAGTAAAGCTCAGCAGTTCCCCAGACACCAATCTTCACCTTGCTTCAAGACCACCTACAGTAGTGAAAATAAGCTTCAAGAAGTTTCAAGTCCGTTTCCTCAAAACAGTTCCTTCAGCACCACAGGAAACCCAGGAACATCTGTTACAATTTTGCTTACATTAACACAATGTGGTTCTTCTGAGTAGTTTCTCAGGATGCCAGCTGCCAAGTGCCACACACTTGCACAATAACTCAAGCCATAGGCTGATACAAAGCTATTACTGATGTTCTTGCTGGCAGGGTACTCTTCCCAAAATTAACAGCTATAACAGCTAGGATTTTGGTGCTAGTTGCCTCATCACAAACCTCAAGACTGCCAGCCACTGCTTATCCTACTATAAAACAGGGATAAAGATACACTGTAATTTTGTGAATCCCACCACCCTCTCAGGCCAAGAGCACCCATACTACAGGATGGTGAACAGAATGGCAGCTGGGTTTCTAGCCAGATCAGTTTCTCAATTCAGGTCTTTGCACTCACGTAACAGATATTGTGTTGTCATCAAGTCAGACTATGCTAATCTATTTGCCTTAAACATTTTGTTGGAGGTCTACCCACTTGTGCACCAGCTTGTCTGTCGTGCCACGGTTCAGCGGGGGGCAGTGCAGGAGCAGGCACAGCTTTCCCTCGCTGGGGTGAAGTCAGGCCCCAGAGCTGGCTTTGGCACGGGGAGGGGGTGCAGCCATTGCTGCTGCCCCCACTACCCTCGCCACCTGCTCACTTCCGGAGCCCAACAAAACAGACTCAGGGATATAAGCACTCGGAAGGGAGGAGTCAGGGTTCACCTCCATGCTGGCACTGACTCACACACTTCAATCAGAACAGCCTGGACCATGTGGCTCACACACTTCAATCGGAACAGCCTGGACCATGTGGCCTGGACGGTGTTCGGAGATCATCTGCTGCCTTTGATGTGGTGATTTCTTTCTCTGTCTCTCCTCCACAACCAATCCTCTCCCACCATTACCTCATGGGGTGTGTGTGTGTGGGTGTGTGGGGGTGTGTGTGTGTGTGTTGGATCGAATCCTAGGGACCTGGGTTGTTTTCAGGGATTCATTTCTGTAACTTTGGGTGGTTGCACCCCCCTGCGTCTTTGTTGTGCACCCCGGTATCTTGGTGTGTTTAGGATCACTGGAGCCAGAAATAAATACTGTTTTGATATTCACCCCGGGAGTGACCTTATTGGCCTCCAGATCGCCACAAAGACAAACGAATCCAATTGCCCCCTTCAGGGCTGGACATGAGCATGTGGCTCATGTGTCTGGGTTGTGACAGTTGTTATGGAAGCAAAAGCACGGATCTTGACATTCTCAAGATAAGTTTTAATTAGAAGCATGAGCTTAGATTGTGAACTACTGCTCAGGTGTTCTACAGCCCTTGAGTGCAGAAACATGGCAATCACAACCAAGCATACAGGAAGGAAGCAAGCAGAGAGGTTTCTACAGCAGCTTTCACCAATAGCAAAGCATATAGTGAAGTCTTGCCTAATCAGAAAAGAGAAAATTAAGTGGAAATACTGTTAAATTACTAAGTTCACCCAATTCTTCCACAAATCATGGGAGAGATCTGTCTCTTCAACTCCTCAGAGCTATCTAAGATTTCCATATATCTGAACCCAAAAGCAAATGGGTTTCTTTTTTTCCACAATACAGACTTGAGAGATTTACTTCGGCTTATCTCCATTCTGTCTACCGCAAGCCCCCTTTTACTTTCACAATCACATACATCATTTCCCCATATCTTCCTCAGAACAGAAATAGGGAGGTTGGTTTTTTTCACCTCACTGTTTTTTCCTAGTTCTTAAGGATGTGAAATATCAAGAGAAGTCTTCATACACATACTGCCACGGCAGTACCAACTGCATGGCAGGCACTCTAGAAGTAAAGTATGCAACAAGTCCACTATACGGAACAATATCAACTATAGAAACAAATGCAGTTTTTCTTGAAGGATTAAAAATGTGAAAAGAATAAGTTTCTGGTGCTTAAATTCAGGAAATCACACGATACAAAGAAGACTAAAGTCCAACAAGAATCCAACAAATAAGTAACTGGGCCTCAAAAATAATTTTAATTAAAAAAAAGAACAAGGAAAGTCCTACAGCACTTTAAAAGTGACTAGAAGATGGAGTTTGGGGCACTAATTAGGCAAAGTACTAAAAAAGCAATGACTAGGATAAACTAAATAGATAACTCCAGAAGAACACTGTCCTAACTAGAGAAAGCAGATTGTATGTATGTCTGAAGAAACAAGATCAACATCTGCAAAAATATTCAAGTGGCACAGGAAGGTCAGCTAGATCCCGAACCATTTTGCCTAACTTAAGCTAGCTAAGTAGTGAATCATCTATGCTCTCTCCACAGATCCAGGACACCTTCAAAACAATTTCTCTTATCAGTAAACTCTTGACTTTAAAGGGAACCAAATACATACATAGCCACCACTCATCTGACTCTGAGGATGAGTCTACCAGAACACCCAAGCCAGGCAGTTTGCAGCTTACCAAATGCCATAGTCCCACCCCAGCCCACTCCCCTCCCTTGCTCTCAGGTCACCTGCTATATGCAAGTCTTGCTAATTCTCTGTTAACAGAAAGCTAGATCACCAGCAGAACTGAGCATCTTTCTGCCATTTTAGTGACTTAAGTTATGTAGACGAATAACCAAGACGATACTCATAACCATAGGTAGTATGGTGATGGCCATGTATGCTTCCACAGCAGCGCACTGCTAGATTGGCTCAGCCATGCATCCATCGTGACCTTTCACGAGGAAGGGCAGACAAGATGAATCTCATTCCAACAACCACAACAAACTTCTTCCAAAGAAAGATGAGATAAATTTTACCTTGCAAGAATACAAAAATAAGATCAAACATGCCAGAAAACTCCCCATTTTTTTCAGAAGGCTCTCTGATAGCTAGATCAAAGCCGCTGGTTACCCTATCCATATTTAAACCAAACCCAGTTCCTATACCAGGCTGCACTTCAGCTTTCTGAAAGGGCAAGGAAAATTCTGTGAAGAGAACATACATTTTCATCATAGCTTGCCAACAGAGATGATGACCACTGCCAGTACTCCTGTGCACACTTGCAAAGCCTTCTGGGTGTATTTCTGTCAGGTTTTAATACAATTTAACAACTTTAAGAAATAAGTCTTCAGAGAGTGTGCTCTGAAACAGGTAAGCCCTCTCCCCACAACCTTCGTTCTTTTTAAAGAAGTAAACAGATTTACATACAAGCTTCAATATCCTCAAGTTACCCACCTTCAAAATACTCAAAGACAACTTAAGAAACTGCATTCACAGTAAGGTCTGGCATTAAATAACAACAAACAGCCACACAGAAATATATGGGGAATCTAGCAGCCTTATATAGCTTCAAATGTTCATTTTACTAACCTATTCTGGAATTCTTGACCTGAACTATAGTCCATATTCTGCAACGTACAAAGATATCTGTGAGGCAGTTATTGACAGATTATCAAGCCTTAAGACCATGCTCTTCATATGAGGTCATAACTGCAACACAAAAGCATTTCCCCACCTTCCTCCAAATCATGTTTTTGCAAAGTATTGCATCACAGGAAAATATAAGTAAGAATATGCAGTTACCTCTATGTTCACATTAAGTCCCCCAATTACTGCTACAGAACAGGAATCTAGTATAGATTGCATCTTGAGCCCAATTTTCTATAAACACTGTACTGAGAAGCTGACAGTCTGTCTTCCTCCACAAAGCTAATGAGAGATAGAAATCAACAATTTGACTTTCAAGTAATTTCAATGATTATCTGCAACTATACCTTTGCTTTCCCTGTCAGTGTCAATAACCTCTTTGATATAACACCTTCATAGGGCACCAAGAAGTAACCACAAGAACAACTAGACTCACTAGTTAGAAGTTCATGGTTTGTTTCTGCTTTTTAATTAACAAGAGCCTGAGACGTACCGGAGCTGTTAGCAGACACATGAAAACAATGTGCTGGTTCACACATGAAAAAACATTATCATTATGAAAAATCAGAGCTGAAAGTGAATTCAGCCAAAATCAAAATTAACTGGTTATACAACAGTAAAGCAAGATTAACAACTCCAGTCTTTTTCCAAAATCAATCCTCTGACAAACTGTGACCCTAAGACTGAAGTTCAAATGGTAAGTGTGCCTAACAGTTGAAAAAAGGCCCAATATTTCCTTTTGCTATTGGAAAACTACAGCAGCAACAAATAAAACTTAAAGCAAATACAAACAAGAATCCAACTAAATTAACAAGGAAATCAGCTGCCTAAGAAACAAAATCTAGCCGCACAAATCAGTTCATCACAATATTGTAGCACTTGACACAGTGCCACAAAGTTTGCAGTTTTGAGGACACATGGTCACGAATCTACCTCTTGTAACATCTGAATAGAATCAGAGTCATACAACTGAATCATAGAATCACCAGGCTGGAAAGGACCCACTGGATATTCGAGTCCCATTCCCACCACTCACTAAACCATGCCCCTCAGCACCTCATCCACCCATCTTTTAAACGTCTCCAGGGAAGGTGACTCAACCACTTCCCTGGGCAGCCTGTTCCAGTGTCCAATGACCCTTTCCGTGAAATTTTTTTTCCTTATATCAAGCCCGAACTTCCCCTGGCAGAGCTTGAGGCCATTGCCTCTCATCCTGTTCCCTGTCACTTGGGCGAAGAGGCCAGCACCCTGCTCTCCACAATCTCTTTACAAGTAGAACCCAGTAGAATTAACAGAAATGATAGGTCGCTATAGTTGTTTTTTAAGTACGCGCTACTTATTATATGCTCGCGTATTTTTGTATTATGAAGTTCACACTTTTCGGAAAGAACGCTTACAAACCCTACACCTGCAAAAGCCACAGCATCAAGTACCGTCACTCAGTATTTTCCATCCCGAAGCGGCTTACGTCCAGCGGACAGAGCCACCCGCGTCCGTACGGGGCGCCGAACAGTCATCCCTTCTCAAGCCCCGGAGCGCTGCAGCCCGGCGGCGTAGGGCGGCGCTGCCGGGGCCAGGCCCGCCGCGGGGGCCGGGCCGCCGATTCCCGCCGGGGCGGAGCGCGGCGCCGCCTCTCGCTCAGCTCATTCATTCAAAGCTCAGGCGGCCGCCGGCGGGCGAGGAGGTAGCGAGCGCCCGGCTACCCCGCCCCCCAACCCCTGTCCCACCACGGTCCGCAGCCCCGCTCACCTGCCCAGCAGCTGCTCGTAGTCGGCGCGGATCTTGCCCAGCTCGATCTGCAGCTTGGCCCGCTCCCGCGCCGTGTCATCCAGCGCCTGGCGGGCGTCGGCCAGTTCGGCCTCGTACACCGCCTTCAGGCCGGTGACCTCGCGGCCGCGCACCTCCTCCCGCTCGGTGACCTGCAGCTGCAGGGCGCTGTTCTCCGTCTCCAGGCTCCGCACCTTGTCGATGTAGACGGCTAGGCGGTCGTTCAGCTGCCTCAGCTCCTCCTTCTCCTGCAGCCGGGAGATGCGCGTGGGGCTCAGCGCCGCCGCAGCCGAGCCCCGGCTCCGCGCGCTCAGCGGCGTCGTGGCCGCCATGGCGGGGGCAGCGAGTGCGACCCACGGAGGAGCTAAGGGAAAAGCGGGAGACAGGGATGGAGAGGGGCGGCGCGGCTGTAACGGCGGGACCGAGCCGGCGGGTTTAGTGGCAGGGATCGAGGGGCGGACCTCGCCGCTACCTCTCGTGTGATGCCCCCGTGCCGCCGCCTCCACTGCACCGGCGCCCTCCGCGCCGCGATCCAATATGGCCGGCGCCCGCCAGCCCGCGCCCCCGGCCCGCGGCCGCCGCCGCCCCACGTGACCACCCGGCAGCCAATGGCGAGCCCAGGCGGGCCGCGGCTGCAGTCTGAATTCAAACCGCGCCGCGGCTGCCGGTGCGCGCCAGAGGCAGGCCCCGCCCCCATCCCCCCCGCGCTTTGTTGCCGCCTCGGCCCCGGACAAAGGGACGCGGGCCCCGAGCCCCGGGGCGGGCCCTGCGTGTGCTCACCTTCGCTCCCCTCGTGTGAGAGAGCGCTGTGCCCAGTGCTGGATCCCTCAGCATCAGGGGGATGCGGAGCTGTTGGAGCGGGGCCAGAGGAGGCTGCGAGGATGGTCAGGGCGCCGCAGCACCTCGCGTACAGGGGCAGACTGAGAGAGTTGGGGCTGTTCAGCCTGGAGGATAGAAGGCTCCGAGGAGACCTTGAAGCGACCGTCCAGTACCTGAAGGAGCTGCCAGGAAGCTGAGGAGGGCCTGTTTACAAAGGCTTGGAGTAATAGGACGAGGGGCAGTCGGTATAAGCTGTAGAGGGGCAGATTTAGTCTAGTCATGAGGGGGAATTTCTTCACTCTGAGAGTGGTGACGCCCTGGCACAGGTTGCCCCGGGAAGCTGTGGCTGCCCCATCCCTGGAGGTGTTCAAGGCCAGGTTGGATGGGGCCTTGGGCAGCCTGATCTTGTGGGAGGTGTCCCTGCGCATGGCAAGGACGTGGGAATTGGGTGATATTTAAGATCCCTTCCAGCCTAAACTATTCTATGATTCTGTTACACTGGCTTCTGGAGGTTTAGTGCCAGTGAGATGTTATGTCCTTAATTACAAGTCCAAAACACAAAAAGCGTGGATCCTTTGGGGCTGGGAGTGCAACAGATGAAAAAGCCATATTTATCCACGTAGAACTGAACTTGCTGAAGGTTTCGTCTATGGCTTCATAAATCAGGACTATCCCTTCACAAGCAAGGACATAGGCTGCACCTTCAGGTGTTCAGTTTATGTTAGGACCACTGGGCATAGCCAGTTGGATGTTAGAAACTGGAAGGAGAAGCAAAGTGAACCGTTCAAAGTCTTGATTGTAAACCCAATTGTTTTTCAGAAATTTCTGCAGAGAAGCCTTGTGGGCAGGAAAAGACTACTATTTTCCCCTACTTGGATTTCTCTTAAGTCTTTTCATAAGGTTCCTTCTGCAAAGACCCATGCTGAGATTCCAGAAATTTGGCAGTCTTCCACAGGACCTAACATTGCCCCCATGGCAATGTCTCACTTCTTGGATGTACCTTCTCAGTTTTGTTAACTTAGGAAAGCAATTTTTCCAAATTTCCGCTATTAACTGACATTCCTTAAAAAAAAAAAGTATTCCAGTTACAGAGGTATATATAAATAAAGGTAAATTATCTGTAGCAGGGGGTTGCTGCTTTTTTCCCACACATGCCTTTGTTGACACAAGCCATTACATATTTCTCTTTCCTTCTCTGCCTGTTATCATAATTTGCTCTTTTTCAGCCCTCTGGAAAAATAGCAAACCTGGCTAAAATGAATGATAGCAGCAGGGGCTGGGGCAATATCTATAGCACCTGCTGCAACATAAAATTGTCAACAAAGTTTCTACTTTTTATAGCCCAAGGTATTTTTACACTGCAACTGGCACTAGAGTGAAAGGATCTGTATTCACAGGAAAAACAAGAGACAAATAAAGTTTGGGAAATTTTATTATTTTATAAGCTGAGACCTCTGCAGGTGTTTAGTGCTGAGTTTGATTCTGTCTGCTTCCAGGATTTAATTTAGTGCTGTGTTTCAAATAACTGAATTCTAATTTCATTATAAAAATATACATTATACACTCCCTGCCCCCTAGTATCTGTTTTACAGTCAGTGTGCCTGAAGCAAAGATTATTCAGTTGTTTGGTTGGGTTTTCTTACCAAAAGAGTTATGGGTGGGATGTGATTCATTTCACTTCCCAGATTATAAGGATGTATTTGAATTCTGAATGATTCATATGGAGGCTTTTTTCTTTCTCCTTAGTAGCCTTTAGATTTAACTTTTTGTTGTTGAAGCTGTTGCATTTAACTTCCCAGCCTACTACATGAGATGAAATTAGATGTGGCTTGCTTAGCATATTAGGTTGCCTAATATAATAAAAAATGCATGGAAACAAATATTGTAGGATTAGAGGCTGACTAGATAGGTTTGCTTATAATTACACAGTGAAAAGCAAAATTTTTATTTTACCAAATCCATTCTTACTTTCCACTAGTGTGTATTCTTAAGTTGTTGTTACATCTAATGAAAAACATAGATATCTATGTAGCATTTCCTATATACATAAAAAGGTAATACTTTATTAAAATTTCGTTATTAAAAATATACTCTTTTGTGTAGTTTCAATGGCAGGATTGGCTTCCATATTGAAGCAAGTTAATCATCAGTAATCATGCCACCTGGTTTATCTGCCAGTTAATAAAAACTGAGATTTCTTGCTGCCCCTTGTGTGTTTGAATTCATCTTGCTCTATAAGGCTGCAAAAGAAAGTAAGGAAAGAATCAGTCTTCAAACTGTGTCTCCACTGATGTCAAATACTTTGCTTGTGAAATTGAAGATTAATATTGTTCCTTTTTACTGATGGCAGCTTGGGCGTGATCCATCGCGCGTGTGTGATATTCCTCCTTTGTACTGAGAAGCCGTTAAGTGCCATTATTACATCAGCCAGAGGGGTCACTGCTCAGAGGCACAAGGAAACCCTTAAGGGTTGAGCACAGACACTCCCGTGCCTCCAGACTTCTGCCTGAGGGAACCAGGGGTGTTTTCTCTGCCTCAGAAATCCAAAACAAAACGAAGGAATGTGGTGTTCACCCATGCGGCTGGCAACTTAACTCAAAACATTTTCAGCTTATTAAGTATGACCATGATACACTTCAGCACTCTTAGAGCTGAACTCCGAAATACATCACAAATAATGACCATGGTTTCAAAATACCATCACAGCTGCAATTTAATACCTTTACAGTCAGCATAAATCGGTCAGTATATATCGGCCACATGAACATCTTATAGACACAGCAGGCTACACTCCATTTAGACCCGCTTCCACTGTATGTGGAAGGTATTTCATTAACTGACGTATTTTTAAATAAAAGCTTTCTAACATGCACATTTAACAGCAAAGATTTTCTTCATACATTGAGATAAATAAACAAACTTCTAGAATCTGGAATAGTTTGTAGGAGATTAGTATGAATTCTGTTAATCCTAGGAAATCAGCAGTACTTATACTGTTGCCAACTTAGCTTTGGTAAAATAGATTTTTCATATATAATGATTTGTGGTTATACCATATTGACTTTTAAAGTGACTAAGAATCATGGTAAATACATTCTGTAAATGTACTCTGAGAGTTACCTTTAGGCGTTCAAATATGACTCCTCTTTAGAAACAAATTTTACCTCATCTGAGTATTTATCAGAAAACATTACCTGTTTGCCTTTAGGGAAAGTCTGCTAAATAAGAGTCAAACAGAGCAAATGCTGCTGCCTGTGCTTTCAAGAAGCAGAATAAAACAACAGAAAGCAAACACAAATGTTACAGTCTTGCATTATATAGCCGGGCTCTTGTTCCTGTCAGCTTCATTCATTATTTTCCTATCCAAGCACAAAATAAGCTTGTATCCACATGACACCATACCAGGACCTGATATAAAGTTCAGTTAAGTTTACACTCCAGTGTTGAGAAAACTCTCTTTCAGGAGATTCCCTTTTTCTTGTGGGTTTTCCTATATACATTGTAAACACTAGAGTAAGTAATTCAGGCAGGTCAGCCAAAACCTTAACATCCTTGCTGAGCTTATGCTGACTAGAGATCTAGATTGCTACAGTCACAGCAGCTAGTAAACAGAATTTAATTTTATTTTTGTCTTGAGATGTTGCTGCAGCAGGACAAAGTAGCACAGGGGTGTCTCTTTAGAAAGACAGCAAAATGTGGAGACTTATCACATGAGCAGATGTGGTAATAGAGATACTCCTCCCTAGTTTTTGGCTTCAGTAACTTCAAAAATTATGCCAGTTAGATAACTGTAAGCACTGCATGGTCCATGTGTTTCTAATCACTGCTCTGCATAGTAATAACTCATGTATGATCACATTACTCCTAATAGGTCCCTTCATGCATAATCTGAAGACTTGCTGAATGAACACTTTAAAAATGTTCATTTTACTCTGCATCTGACAAAGAATCAAACAGACTTTTCAAAATTGCCTGTACACACATGAAATGGGGAGGGAAAAAAAATCAATTTTTTTTTAAATTACTGTTTAAGGTACAACAGAAACTCAATTTCTCATTTCTGCTTAACCTTTCACACTGAAGGTTTTCTTAGAAAACTGTATTTACTGTTCTGTGGGACGTTTTCCTCCAGGAGAAATGAAAACAAGATGAACAAATCTATTTGGGATGCAGCTGCAGTATGTGCATGCTTATGAGCAGCTGCGAGACTGGTGAAAGCAGGGGGAGGAGAAGGGAATGTAGCCTGGAGTAGCTGTGCAGGAAAGACAGAAGCAAAAAGAAGCTTTGCAAGAACTGCAGTGCTCTGCTGTTTTTGTTACTGAAACTACTGCTCTTCAGTTCTCCTTGCTTAAGCAGATCCTAAACTGCACAGGGATGCATATTTCAAAGAATTCACACATGGGGGTGGGTGATTGATTTTGGCTGAGATTATGCCCAGTGAGTAGTCTTAACCTGCTCTGCTGAGGTACCCGTGGGGGAGATCAGGTGATATAAGAGTTAGTCGTAGTTGGAGTTACTACAGTGCTTGCAAAACCCCAAAGTGGAAAGAAAGTGCAAATGATAAAAAGAGAAGCAGGAACTGATAATTTTATGGCTCCACATGAAGACCTGACTAGACTCACTTTAAAAACTACAATGCAAAGCTAGAAATATGCATTTCTGCAGAATAGGCTATAAACCAGATCACAAATACACAATCTCTTTCCTAAGAATACATTTGTTAGCATAGTTTCCTCATGCTTATACAGAAGTATTAGGTTTCTTTGAAAAACTGTTCGCCAAGGAATTGAAGAGGTACTAACCCTCCAGAACACTAGAGTATTTTGCTGCACCTGGCAACAGAACAACTCGAATTCACTTTGTAAGAGTATGGTTTGAGAATATACCACTTGCTGCCAACTTCTATGACTTTGTCATTAGTTTTATAAAACTGGTGGGTTTTTTTTGAAGATCAATTATATTAACTCCTGTAATTAATTACAACTCAATGTTCTAACTAAAAGATCCTTGTCCCCTTAGAGGTAGTGAGTTGGTGTAAAATTAAACATCTTAAAGAAAACCAAACACATACTCTAAATCTGAACTAGTATCTGACAGGTAATCTGGACATAGTTTCCTGGTGCCTTTCTATTGTGAGAACTGATTGATAGG
>WAAB01003641.1:9258-33044 GCA_013389865.1 Piaya cayana | reverse complement strand
TAAATCACTCAAGTAGCAAGATAAGAATAGAGTCTAGCTAACCAGAGTTAATTAAGTAGGGATAGGAGAAAACTGGCAATGAATTCATGTTGGACATTGTCCAAGAAGAGAAAGGTAAAAAGTTCATACTGAGGATGACTGCTATCTTCATCAAGAAGAAGAGTATGTGCTTCATCCCAATGACCACCATAAGGAGGCGTGCAGGTGCAGAAAGCGCGGATGTCATAATTCACGGATGAAGTCATCGAAACATACGTATGCGTTAGGCAATGATGTAACCTGTTGAATATACATTAGATTGAGAAACCTCACGAGGAAATATATTGGGGTCACGTTGTAACGGTTGGGGGGATCAGATTTGGGAACTGATTGTCCCTCAATCCCTGGGGGCCTCCCCCAACAAAGCACCAACATATAACTCTTCCTGGAGTGTTATGTGTTTATTGTCACACCGATGCCAACACTGGTGACAGATTTTACTCCCCAAGCTGAGAAAAAATGCAACAAGACTTCACTATTATTTCAGCAGAACACCATAATATCTTAGAATAAAATCTATTATTGCTGTTCTATGTTTATCTGAGAGAAAATTGTTGCCATTTAGTTTTGCTTATTCTTAAAAAGTTAAAAGGTATTTGAGGCTTGTTTGAAAAAGCTGACTTCAGAAGAGCAAATTTGAAAGCTGTATTTTCATATACCATTTCTGTTAAGGTGTGGAATTCAACAGCAAAATCTAGCCCTAAAACAAAGCCTAAATGTGTTTATCATGGTCCTATTTTGACATAATATCCAACATCAATTAATTAACCCTGTCTCCCTGTGGTAGTTTATGATTCTCTGACACGGTTCTGTTTGGGGTAAAATTAAGAAGAAATATCAGTCTAAAAGCTCGTCTATTGGTTCAAAACCCATACTCATGAGTAAAATTTGTAAGCCATGATACGTGATGATCTCCATCATGGCAGTGTCTAATCACATTACTAAAGGTTGTTCTGGCATAGAATTTGGAAATGAAAACCTCTGCCACTGGGAAAAAGATGTGAAAAATATGGGAAGATGTAGGAGGATGTAAGGTCCTGTCCTTGCACAGAAAATAACTTATATTTTGACATTAATAAAAGGGATATGGAGGAAGGACTGTCTGCTTGGCTGAAGCATCAGGTTGACATTCAGCGACTGACTGGTGTGGAGACAAGAGTTTTGCATGACACAGCATTGCTATCTGCTTAGGAATGCAACTGAAGGTTTCTCAGAGTACAAACAAAAAGCCCCAAATAAGCCCCAAAAGGCTTGTGAACAAGCACTCTGACTTTTCATCTCTCTCCTGCCTACAGCATAGTGGAAGCCAACATGACAGTATGAATTTAAAATATAGAACACTGGTTTTTAGTCTTGTGAAGTTTTTATATATGTTATTTATATCGATTAAGTGTAGGCAATTGATGCAAAGAAACAAGAGAGCAATTGTGCCATTGGAGTTCACTAGGAAGTGGCAAGGTAATGACTGTCTCAACCAGTTCACATTCTTCAGCAACCTCACAAAGCACTCAAAACCAGTAGTTTTCCCAGGCTTTAAGAACAGCATCAACAAAAAAAAAGTGATATTTTTTAAGGAATTTCTGTATCTCTCCACCTCCTTCCTGAAGAAAATTGTTAAATCAGCCACAAAACTCTACTCTCACACTCAAAAAGTTGCCTATGCAGACTATCAACCTGTGCAGGTGCCTGATAACAATTTGGTGAAGAAATTTTTCCTAATGTCCAATCTGAACCTGCTGTAGTGCAGCTTGAGGTCATTCTCTCATCCTATCACCTATCACATGAGTTAAGAGACCAACACCCACCTCTCTACAACCTCCTTTCAGGCAGTTCTAGACAGTGATGATGTCTCCCCTCAGCCTCCTCATCACTTGGCTAAACAACCCAATTCCCTCAACTGTTATTTGTAAGACTTGTTTTTCAGGCTCTTCACCAGCTGCATTGCTTTTCTCTGGATGCACTCCAGAACCTCAACGTCTTTCTTGTAATGAGGGGCCCAAAACTGAACAGAGGTTTCTAGGTGAGGCCTCACCAGTGCTGAGTACAGTCATACAATCTCTTCCCTGTTCCTGCTGGCCACCTTGTTTCTGATACAAGCCAAGATGTTACTGGCCTTCTTGGCCACCTGGGCCACTGCTTATGTTGGCTTATGTCAAGCCGCTGTCAACAAAGACCCCCAATCCTACTCTGCCAGGAAGCTTTCCAGCTACTCTTCCCCAAGCCTGTAGCACTACATGAGGTTGTTCTGTCTCCAATAATTTATATTTATATTTATATTTATATTTATATTTATATTTATATTTATATTTATATTTATATTTATATTTATATTTATATTTATATTTACATTTGGCCCAGAGAGAGTATGTTCTTCAGTCAAACAATTTCAGCTCCATCTCTAAGGATTATACTGACAAATGTGAAGACTCAGATCCTTCCTTCAGCAGGATGGTAAACATAGCGGCTGACAGCCAAAACCACAATATACGCCATCATCAATCTACCCCTAGAGTCAAAGAAAGAGGAAAGGGCCAGCAGGAGGAGGTCAAGATCAGACATGATGATCTCTCATTAAGTGGAGGCCAAATTTGCTCATGTTCAGCCTTCCCTGCTGAAGGAGAGAAAAAGGGACACTAAAAGTGCAAGAGTCCATGCTACTGCTGAAGGCACCACCACCAGCTCTTAACAGGACTTTGGAACACAGCTGATGGCTTGGCAAGGAATATCAGCATACTTAAGGCACTTTTGCATGACATTATGGCTGCATTAGCACAGAGCAGACACCTCCAGGTGCCAAGAGGTATCCATGCAGCACTGAATGCTACCGATTGTCTACAGACCACTGAGCACCCTGGAAAATCCTCCCAGATTGCACGTGAAATGGTTTGGAAGTCACTACAGCTAAGAGGTTGCATTAGACACATCTTCAAGAGTTCAAACTAAGGGAGGGTGGGTTTAGACTGGATAGGGGAGAAATTGTTAACAATGAGGGTAGTGAAATACTGGCACAGGTTCTCCAGTGGAAGTCTCATCCCTGGAAATACTCATGGTCAGGTAGGAGGGGTCTCTGAGCAACGCGATAACATAAAATTTGTTCCTGTTTGTGCAGAGGGGTTGAACTGGATGACCTGTAAAGATCCCTTCCAAACCAAAGCATTCTGTGATATGTGCAATCCCAATCACAATTGCAGGCTGGGTGGACAACGGACTGAGAGCAGCCCTGAAGATAAGGACTTGGGGTAATGGTGGATGAGAATCTCAACAGGTACAGACAATGTGCACTTACATTCCCAGAAATCCAATCGTATCTTGGGCTGCATCCAAAGCAGTGGGACCAGCAGGGCAAAGGAGGGAAATCCCCCTCCCTTCTCCAATCCAGTGAGACCCTACATGGAGCCCTTTTCTCAGTTCTGGAGTCCTCTGACATGGATCTGTTAGAACAACTCCAGAAGAGGCCATGAAGGTGATCAGAAGTCTGGAACACATCCCATATGAGGACAGGCTGAGAGGGTTGGTGTTGTTCCACCTGGAGAAGAGAAGGTTCTACAGAGACCTTAAAGCAATCTTCCAATACTGAAGGGGGGCTATGGGAAAGCTGAGGACTGGCTGTTTATCAGGCAATGCAGGTNGCCCTGAAGATAAGGACTTGGGGTAATGGTGGATGAGAATCTCAACAGGTACAGACAATGTGCACTTACATTCCCAGAAATCCAATCGTATCTTGGGCTGCATCCAAAGCAGTGGGACCAGCAGGGCAAAGGAGGGAAATCCCCCTCCCTTCTCCAATCCAGTGAGACCCTACATGGAGCCCTTTTCTCAGTTCTGGAGTCCTCTGACATGGATCTGTTAGAACAACTCCAGAAGAGGCCATGAAGGTGATCAGAAGTCTGGAACACATCCCATATGAGGACAGGCTGAGAGGGTTGGTGTTGTTCCACCTGGAGAAGAGAAGGTTCTACAGAGACCTTAAAGCAATCTTCCAATACTGAAGGGGGGCTATGGGAAAGCTGAGGACTGGCTGTTTATCAGGCAATGCAGGTACAGGACAAGTGGGAATGGTTTTAAACTCAAAGTGAGAAGATTTAGATGAGACATTAGGAAGAAATTCTTCACAATGAGGGTGGTGAGGTATTGGGACACTTTGCCTAGTGAAGTCATAGATGCCCCATCCCTGGAGGTGTTCGAGGTCAGGTTGGAGGAGGCTATGAGGATCCTGAACCAGTGGGAAGTGTCTCTTCCCTTAGAGGGGTTGGAACTGGATGGGCTTTCAGGTCGCTTACAGCCCAAACCATTCTATGATTCTATGAACTATATAACGCAAATCCAGCACTACTTCTACTGCTGTGGGCCTTGACCCATCTGGCTGAGCACTTTCAAAGCAAATTTCTTCCTCTGACTCTGTTCAGCATCTCAGGCTGTCTGCAGGCTCTGATTTTTCCCAGTTCTTTTCAGCACAGGACTCACCAATTATGAATTGGTTTTGCCATCTAAGACAATTCCTTAGAATGGTATTGTCTCATTGGTTTTCTTTCATAATGCTTCAGGTAGTCTGTAATACATTTCTCAGATACTTTTTCCACCCTTCCCCATGAACTCCATTAGAAATTTTGCTCACATAGCCTAGAGAGAGGAAAGCTGTCTACTCTTCTTGCTCTCCCATGGTACATAAAACAGTTGCAACCTTTCAGTAGCAGAAATATTCAATGCCCTGGGACATTTGATCCCAAAAAAATCATCACAACTTGTGTAGTGTCTGCTTGTGGTATAAACTGAAACTGCTCCAGACAAGTTGAGATTATCTCTGATAACTGACAAACGTATGAAGCTCAGCTAGAATCTCAACATATATGGGTTTCTTCAGTATGGTGAAAAGGTGACTGAGTAGAGACATTATCACTCTCTACAACTACTTAAATGGAGGTTTTAGTGAGGTAGGGGCTGGCCTCTTCTCCCTGGTAGCCAGTGACAGAAGAAGGGGAAATGGCCTCAGAATGGACCAGGGTAGATTTATGTTGGGTATTAGGAGGAATTTCATTACTGAAAGGTTTGTGAAGCATTGGAAGAGGCTGCCCAGAGATGACTGAGTCCCCATCCCTCGAGGTGTTTAAAAGGCAAGCAGATATCCTATGCACAGATGTGGTCTGGTGACGGACTTAGTAGGGTTGGGTAGATAGTTAGGCTTAATGATGTTAAAGGTCTTTCCAGCTGTAACCATTCTGCAGTATTCAGTTATAATGTAGAGGTTTAGTTTTTAGATAGCAGATTTTTATTCTGGAATAAGCAGTTTTCCTGTTATATGACAAGGATGGTTGAAGTACTCAGTGGCCTAACAGCCAGTGAGGGCAGAGGTCCACTCAGCTGGAGGGTGTTCGTTAACTGACCTTCCTGTCTACATACATGTGCATTATTCATATGTTCTAACCCACTGCAAACACATTTTAATCTAAGGATTACTTATCAACACTTTACTTTGACTTGTTATTTGTGGGAGTGTAACTGTTAAATAAAACATTAATTTCTTTTGAATTTATAAGCACTCTGATGTTAGCACGTTATTTGGTGGTTTTTTTGCATGTAATAAACCTTTCATTTTGAGATAATAATAATGTATAATAGCCTGAGTACAGACAAAACCCCAATGTGTTCTGCACATCTAGTAGCAAAACTAAGGACTTTTCCAGCCATTTAAAAACTAATGAATCAAGTTTACTATCATTTGGACAGCTCTAGTATGAAATTTATCTATAATTCTAGGCTAACCACATTCAAGTTAGACTTTGCTCCTATCTAAGTCATTAGTAAAACTGTTCTGCTGTCTCAGTTCAGGCCCTGAAATCTTGCACATTTCTTTATTCAGTCAGCTGTTAAGTCCTTATGACAGTAAGTGTTATCCTGCTGCCTCAGGATTTACTTTCTGTATATATATAAATTAAATTTGCATCTGCAGTTAACCTTGCAAATTCACAGTTCAATACAACAATGAGACGTGGGAAAAAAAAAAGATAAAGATATACACTGACTCACAGCTTATTTAATTTTCTTATCAATGGCCTTATGCTTGACTGAGTGTTTATTTCCCATTGGGCGGTGAGCTGACTTACTGCAATCACAAAAACAATTCTTGGAAGATTTCTTAATAACTACTATTCTTTAAAAGAATAAAAAAGTTCAAAAAACCCTGCACACTGAGATTTCAGCTAGACTACAAATGTTGTTCCTACTGCCTGTGGTATTTTTTTAATTTAATATAAAGTTTTCATGAAAAACCACACACGCGAAACATAACATGAGATGAACGAGAGAGCAGTGGGTGCCCAAAAGATTTGCCAAAGATGAGAATCAATGTCATAATTCAATTATTCTAAAACCAAAAGATGTATGTACATGCATACTATTACAAATGGAGCCATCAGTGTTCCCGCACAGGTATCAGACCCTAAGAAGAATTTTCTTACTGTTAAATCCCACAACAGGCACTGTGCTACAGCCTTACTTTCCATCACTAAGAAGAATAGTATTGTTGTGCACTCATTAGTATCCATGCAAAGTGTGGGCAACATGAGGAAAAGCCAAGTGAAGAATCCTCAAACAAACAACTTTAGATAGCTGAAATTTTCTCAGTAAAAGCAAAAGCAATAATCAAACAAATCAAAGTCAAGAGAAGGCAGAATCCTTCCACTAAAATTCTTTTGGATCAAACCCACTACATGTCTAAAGATAAACAATTTTCTACATGATACTCATAATTGGAGGTCAAACTGGAAGAGGCAACACTTTACATTAGCTGAATTTTCAGCTTTCCTAGAATGTCTTTTTTAATTCATTCTTTAAGCCTGGCTGGCTTCTTCAGATACTTTCATCCACTTCAGAAACCAGAGATATCTCAAGACCCAGAAGAGCAGCCACATTTCTGTTTCTAGCTCTAGGAAAATTAGATTTAATTTCTCATGTGGCACTTTCAGTAATGGGGCAATGTCTTTTCCCACCATGTGCAACAGATGAAGACGTCAAAATTACAAATCAATTGATACTTTTTTCTAAAGGAAAATAAGTAAGCCTTGTACTGAAAGAAAACAACAAGTTTGTGCATTTACAATGGGANTCCTGGACCTTTTTTTGGCCAACCTGATGCTGGAAAAAAATCAGGAAATTGAGTCCCTTTCAAAGGAAAATGAAAAAAAAATCTGAATTAGTGTGGTCTATGACCAGAGAAAGAGAAAGCTGGGTATGTATGTTTTTTTAAGTTTCAACTTTTCTGTGAATTTGTGCTCCAGACTCACATTTTACTGTTTTCTAGCCTGCAAAAAACTCTTCTTCAGGCTATAGATCTCCAACAGCTGCCTTCTTACATAAAGACACTGACACGTCCTATTTACAGCAAATTCCCAAAGCAGAATGTTGTTAAATTCCAAACACAATAGCATCAAAAAATGTCCTGGGATGGAGCTGCACACAGTATCTTCAGTCTCTCAGAGAACTTCTTTCTGTCTCCAGAGGCAGGGAGAGAACTCTATCTTGCTCTGAAACTTTAAATTTCAATGAAAGCATTTAAAACCATTTCCTTAGGTCAATAAGCATGGGTTGGAGTCAAAGATTTTTGATGTATGTACAGATGCACATTTTTAATTTTATTAAGTTGCTTTAACACCCAGGAATCCCAAAGCTTCACTCTGTGCTTCTCTGAGGGGTCTGGGTGAGAAACAGTGTGAAGTTATGAAGCGTACTGTAGCCAAACTGGTGGTTCATTTTACCTTTGCATCTTTTGCTGCCCAGCACAGATTTTAACTGAGGGATTTCCACAAACATCCTCATGCAAAGGCACAGATAAAATAGTATTTTCACACAAATGGACTCGCCTCTGCTCTTTCAGGTACCTGGGGTGTGGGTGCAGGGAGGAGGCTGGGCCAGGTCACAATGAAGACCAATGCCTGTATACTTCTTGGAAGGCTGGGAAAGCTTCCTTTTGAACACCCACACTTCAGAGGTGTTCATTTTGTGTTTGCACAAGCCCTATTTTTGAAACTCCTGAGGCTAAGTGACCTTTTGCTCTCTCCTCTGTGTGTGTGTGCTTTGAGAGTTCCCTTGCATGGTGTGAGTTTGTTTAGTGTCCATCCTTCTGCAGCTCAAAATGCAATGATGAACCAGTAATGGCAATGGACCCTCTATTTTCACTGGGTCACCTGATGGCATTTCTAGTCCCATTGTGAAAGCCAGATGGAAACTCTCCTTGTAGACACCTTCTCTGAAACTAAAGTTAGATAAGTTCTAAATAAGGAATTACAGATAAGTGTTTTTTCTAGATATCAGGGAGTTTTGCTAAGATTAGTAAGAGCTGGCAGAATTAGTTGGATTGCCAATGTGAAATCTAAACCTTCTCTCCTCCCTCCTTAAGTGCTTTTATAAAAGGGACTGAATATATCAGAGAAAGAAATTATTACCAGAGAAGTAGAACGTGTCATGCTGCAACTAGCAGGAAAATGAACAGTGATTCAGGAAACAATAGTGTTAGATATAAGCTTGTCTTGACCCATGGAGATATCAAGAAGCAGCAAAGAACATAAATAACCACTAAACTTTATAAATATTAATAAAACTGCTTTTAAGTAGAAACAATTCAGCTAATCACTTTCCCCTAAGAATGTTCCTTCCTAGAAGATCAAAGTTTTTTCTTCCTCTAGTGTGGCTTTAATCTTTAATTTTTTAATGTATAAATACTTCATATCATATTGATAATTATATCAGTCAGGAAGCACTCAATAAACAATGCTGTGAAACAAAGTTTTCCAGAAATATTGTTGTTATTCTTCCCTGTGGTTTTCATTTTCTTTGTTTTGTTTCTCTCCCCACCCCCCTAGAATGTCTAAACAGTGTAAATATTCCTGGAAAGTATTTATACTTTTCTTTTATGTGCTTCCTCCTTTGAATGCTTCACTATCCACTTGGAGATTCCTGAGGCTAGAATGACAGTCTTCATGCAGCACCAGCCATGGTGTTTACACACAGTCTAGCTATATCTCAGTCACCACTTCAGCTTTTCTGCTACAGTTGATAAATGCCAATGGTCATTCACACGTGCCCGAGGCTTAGACTGCAATGTTCATTTATCCTATGGTTTTGCTTAGTAACATGGTCTTGCTCAAGGGTGACTTTTCAAGGGTGGGAGACATTTCACCTGGTTACCAGCCCTAGATAACCAGATTCCTTACTCTTAAAGGTTTAGCTTGCATGCTAATGAAGCTATTTAGCAACATTAGACCATCATTCCCTGGTACTCAGAACTGATGAGGCCGCACCTCAAATCCTGTGTTCAGTTTTGGGTCCCTCGGTACAAGAAAGACCTTGAGGTGCTGGAGCTTGTCCAGAGAAGGGGAGCAGAGCATGAGGTTTATGGCAAGTGACCAAGAGGCCTGGAGCTGTTTAGTCTGAAGAACAGAAGGTTGAAGGGAGACCCCATAGCTCTTTACAAATGCCTGAATGGAGGTTGTAGTAAGATAGGCTCTTCTCTGAAGTAACAAGAGACAGGGTGAGAACAAATGGCCTCAAGTTGCATTGGGCAAGGTTTTAACCAGATATTAGGAAATACCACTCCATGGAAATTGTTCTCAGGCATTGGAGGAGGCTGCCCAGGGAAGTGGTTGAGTCACCACCCCTGAAGATATTTAAAAGCCGGGTCTATGTGGTGGATATGGACATATTTCAGTGGTGGGCTTGGCAGTGTTTGGTTTATGGTTACATTCAATGATCTTAAAGGTTTATTCCAACCTAAATGGCTCAATGATTCCATGATTTGGAATTCTTTATTTTTTGTCATGACTCAAGGTTTTGAGCTATCCCAGGGGTCGGTTTGGGCCCCTCCAAACAAGTAGCACTTAAGCCATTTTAGGAGAGGTGAAGGAAGCCCAAAGTGTTCAGCCGGTGTTTTAAGGATCACATAAAAATTCCTTATAAATCCCAGTCCTGTCTAAATCTCTTCTAACCCAACCAAGGCTGTTATTCCAGAGAATGTGCTCTACCCTGTTGTAAATATCCACAGCACAGATGCAGCTTTGGGAGATGAGGGCTGGTAATTTGCCTCTACTGACTCAATAAAATCAGGGAAAACCAATGAAGAAGTACTACTAGAAAGCAGCTAGTTTAGAGAAAAAAAACAGGGGAGAAATCCCTGACTCACACCTGCAGTGGCTTTGGAAATACAAGTTTGGGAATATTGATGAAAACATAAGTAATTAGTGCTTAAAAATAAAAGTCTTCTGGCTAGCCATAACTTATGACACATCTAGCTTTGGTGGAATGGTTGCAACTGATTAGTTACTTTCTAGCATATGCTCACCAATTTATGTTCAAACATTACCAGAAACAGTTCTTTAACATAGTTTTTTACAGCCCTGATGGTAGCAGAAACTTTATTGCATTGCTCCACTCAGTATATTTTACTGAAATTGAGTGCATTTCAATACTTTTAAGTTTATGAATGATTTACTAATTAATAGGCCTAACCAGTCTCTGAATTAGACTTTACAAATTGTTTAAATTACTTAACCAGCCTCTGGCTTCCTACTGTTTGTTTTCCACACTGTGGTAGGAAAGAGGTCAAGGTACACAGCAAAACTATGATTTATTGATTTTTACTGTCGAAGGGTAACAGTCTTCTTGGCAAGACTTCACTTTTCTAGTGGCTTTAAAAGGTTATTAGGCAACGACTAATATTATTATAGCTCTAATTTAACATGATTAAATGGTTGTATTTTATTTGGCAGGGGCTGGTACAGTTTGAGAAACAAGGAACCACTTAGTTAGTAGAGTGATGGGTGCCTTGGAACACCTGATTGTAGCAGATAGGAGGTTTCATTACTTTTGCTTCAATGTGGACTTAGCAGATATTGGATAGTTTCTTTTAATTTGAAAATTCATCATGTGACATTATTATTCTAGCTGCAGAGAAAAAGAAAATTAAAAGAGGTCCAAATAACTTTGATTCATCTGTTTCAAACTAACATGGATTTAAACCATTAATCACACATCTAGCATTTGTGACATGCTTATACTCATGGTATGCTCAACACAAACCTATCCTGAAGACCACTGAAATTGTAAATAAGTATTGAAGGCACCACATTCCAGGAAATACTGCTATGTCCCATTTATGAAGCTGTTTGTTGCTTTTAGTGGCTTTCCTCAGCCACAGCAAGCTGGTTATCTTCATTTTCAGCAGTCATGTGCTCTTGATAAAAACCTTTTTGAGGAGCACTGGTGCAGAGAAGAGTAGGAGAGGAGAGCAGTAACCTACTGAGATCCTAGAGGAGTTATGCTCTTGTACGACAGATTGGCATAAAGGACTGTCGAGGTGTCTTGCACGCCAACATCATCACTCCCCTGTGGCACCATGAGCCTCCCCTGCACAGTGAGTGCTGCTTCAATGTGAAAAATCTTCAGCCAAATGGAAACTGCAACCGAATGTCATGTGGCATGCCTGTATATGCAGCTAATTCTGACTAAATCCTGTTAGATACATATGAAAAGTGCGAGCCAAGTTCTTTTGGGTTGTTTGTTTTGCAAATTAATAATTGAATGTTCAGGCTGCTTTCCATGGGAAAAAACATTCACTTTCAGTCAAATGCATATGCATATTCATAGATAACCTCTCCCTTCCTATTCAGTTACAAAGTCCAAACAAATATTATGATATTACCTCCAAGCAAAAATGAAACCTTGATCTTTAGATGATGTTGAAGACCTTGTGTTTGTATAGAATGAAATGCAACAGAGTTCAGTGCTTTCTTTAACAATAATGTAGTTACATATGATAGAGAAAAAAAGAAAAGACACAATCACAAACAACAAAAAAAAGGAACTTGGCATGTTATCTATAATATTTCCTCTTTTCTTCCTTTAACATTAAGAAGCATGTTTGTTTTTAATCAAGGTCAGACATTCCAGAGGACTCTCATCATATGTAAAGACAGTGCACTGTCTTACCAAAATGGGAAAATTATAGTCATATCAAGAGCAAGAGACATTTAATCAGACATTAAAAATACGTGTATCTTTGCTTTCCAGCTTCTTGACGTGTAGGAAGGACCTTCACATTTGCATTATTTATAAAAGCAGCATCAGAGAAGACTGCTGTTTTGTATCATTAATAATTTTCACCACTTTTATATAAACTGACAGCACTGATACTTTTGACTGAATAAGGTAAACATGTCCATTTTCTGGAATTTAGGAAGAATAATATCACTGCAAGAAGCTGAATTCTGAATTTACTGAGCTAGAGGGCTCAAACCAGTTTTTTCCTTTCTACAGCAGGCAAGTACAGCAGTTAAGGAGCAAGCTCTAACTTACCATCTACTAGCACAGCCCCTTGCACTGTGCACCTAACAGTTGTCCAGCATGTATCATAGAGCCTATGAACCTTCTCAGTATCCCCTCAGCTCTGCAAACAGCAGGTGAGCACTGAAATTAAAGTACTGATACATTGGACAACCCTAGCAGGCTGTCCTGCAGAAAACCAAAGGAAGGGAGAGAAGTTAAGCAGAAAACTGTGATCACAGTTTTACTGCCCTAAAGATGACAACTTGAAGAACAAGTAGAAGCATGGCTCTCTCCAGCCCTCACAGCTCTCTATGGAAACTGAATCAATTCAGAAACCAAAACTTGTCTGAAATAACCTCTCAGGATAAAATAGAGCTATTTTTATGGTCTCAGAAAAAAAACTGGCCAAACAGCCAGGGATGACCCTTGTGTCTTTAGACTTTAAAGAACCTTTATAGATTATATTATCTGATTGAGCAAAGATTCAGTAGCTTTACACCCACACGCACTCAAGGTCCTGCTTACAAGCAAGGCGAGTCAGACTTTGCTTATCACAGGCTGTGGGCTGGGCTGCCATAGGCTCAGGTGGCCCACATCATGCAACTCAGTGAGGGATCCCAGTACCTAAAGTAGAGACCTAGAAAGGTCCCAGGGAAGAAGCAATTCAATCTGCTCTCTCTCTCTTGCCTTTTGGGCCTCAAGAGCTCAGACCTGGAATTTCTCATGTCTCCTTCCTTTCTCACATTGTGCCAGACAAGTTTCCAAAGCTCTTTCCTAACATGATGCTCATATGCATGACCTCGGGTTCCAGATAAGGAAGTGCTTTTCTTCTAAAACAAAGTGGCAACTTGCATGATACATGAAACTGCACAAGCTGAGGCCATATTGAGGGGATTGTTCAGGTGTGACTAGGTTTTCTTCAAGATCTCCACCCTCAAAACACCAGAAACTTGGGCGTCACTATGTCTTATCTCTGTTTCATCTAGACATGCAATGTGGATGCCAACAATAGTCCTCTGAAAGATCATCATCCCTACAGCATGGTCCTAGAGCTAAGATAAACATTCCCAAGGACTGGAAGAGGTGGAAGATCCAAGGGTATCACCCTAGGCTGTCAATATGGCTGCAGGGGAAGGGAGAATTGAGATCCTGGGCAAATGAGATGACAGAAGCAAAAATCTCTTTCATCTTTTCTGTATGCAAATACCTCCCAGAGGGGTACTCCAACTGCCTGCAAATCTACAGTATGTCTAGAGTAGATGGCAGTGGATGACTATGTCTGATATTGGTTGGCAAACTTCATGTTAATAAGTCCTTGCCAGAAATAAGAGGGATAGTTGCAGCTATACTCTGGTTTCTGTAGTGGAAAGCCAAGGGCAGGTGAGCATTAAATAAGTTGATACTAGGACATTCCATAAGAACAGGTGGGCAGCCAAGAGCATATAGCTCATGTATTACAATTCAAGGGTGTTGTGTGAACTGAGTCTTCCACCTGCACCGGTGTTGCTGGTGCAGGTGGCACCTTGGCATATCAGCTCTGTCTGAGCTGAGTTCTCTACTGTTCTCCTTTGCAGGGAAGACAACTGCCAGGTAACAATTTGAGGCAGGATTGCAGACAGATGGCTCAGTCTCACATGTCAATATAAAAGTTAACTATGATCAGGTAAAGGCTTTCTAAAACTGACATATCAATCATTGCATTCTGTTGTCTTTGCTGTAATTGGGTAATTCTGTATTCCAGGTTTTTATGGGAGAGACAGAAATTTGGTTTCTCTACCTGCAAACCAGAAGTAGCATTTATGTTCACAAGTCAGTTAAGATCAGATTTTCATGCCTGTAATTACAACATATAAATTCTAGCCAATGAAAACTGCTGTTAAGAAATATTGTCTAAGAGCCACTGGATGAGGATCTGACCTTGAGAAGCAGTAGAGCGGTCACTGCTGACTGTACCCTGCCAGTACAAACAAAAACAGTTGCTCCAGACCAAATCCTGCAGTTGCTAATAATCAAGCTAAGACAATGACATCTACTGTTGCTGATTTGTTTTCCATGTTTTCAGTTTTGGCAGAGAATGGATCTTTACCAGAAAGACATTCATTGTCTTCATCTTCACACTTAATGGAATTAAACATTCCCCATGCTTTCCTGCTCTCTGTATTCCTGTCTTCTTTCAACAGAAATGTAGACATACGAGCACCTCACTTTCAAACCTCCCCTCCTCAAACAAGGAATTATTAATTGTTTAAAGTCTTATTTATTCAAGTCTAATTCATAAAAAAGTGAGCTATTCACAATACAGAGTCTCTCTCACCAGTACAGGGAATTAAGCATGTCTTTATTTCCTTCTCCCTCAGGAAAACTAGGAATACTAGACTTCATTTTGAGCAAAACATATATTGCCACCAGTAGTATAAAACTCATAAAAGATGGAAAAAGTGCTTTAATTAGTTTCAACTTACCAATTTTCCTTCTAGAGTAGATATCAAATTAAAACTAGTAACAAGCTGCTCAATTAGTCAAAAGTAATGAATTCTGAACACTTGTGGTCTGCAGGCACTAACTTTTTGTCTTATGATCTAGATGTTTACTTAGTTCATGTGATATGTAAAAACTGACTCTTGTTGGCTAGCACTTCTGCAAAATACCCCAGTAATTCTTTTAGTATTTCTGAGAGCATTTGAATATAATCAGAGAAGACATTAATAGAAATGCACACTATTTTTCTTTGCTAATTCACACAATTTCAGAAAGCTATGACATTTTCCAATCATGTTAGCCTCAGCTTTATGAGGAGCAGAAAAATCCAAGCTTCTGTTTCTTTTGCAATGAAAGATTGTTTTTATGAACATTTGAGGCTCCTTTTCTGGGTTAGGAAAGCAAGATGACATTGTTTTTCCATTTACTTTCTCCTCTAGAGCATGCTGCTTTCAAAAACAAGGTCTATGTCCCCAGGGTCAGATGGCATAACTGTGCACACTGGCTCTGAGGATTTAGCTGTCCATCTCCTGAGGCTACATGGTATTCTTTTCCATGCTTGGAGGATTATCTTTAATATTAATCTCCTGATGTTTGTAACGAGCCATTCCATTTGCAAGTCAGAAGGCTTGCTCAAAACTGCCTGGCATTTACTCTGCTTGCTCTTGCTAGGCACTCCACAGAAGAACATGGGTTTTTAAGGTGGGCAGGCTGTTTCCCCACTGGAAATAGAGCAGTGGTTCACACTGGAGCAGTAGGTCAGGCCTTACCCTAGTCCTTAGTTCACTAAAGGCCAGGATTAGAGGTCTTCTAATGTGCAACAGGGCATTTCTGCCAGCACTAAATATAAGGGATTGAGAGTAGACCAGTGGAGAAGGACTTGAGGGTGCTGGTTGATGAGAAGCTCACCATGAGCCAGCAATGATCAGAGGGCTGGAGGACCTCTGCTATGAAGACAAGCTGAGAGAGTTGGGGCTATTCAGCCTGGGCAAAAGAAGGCTCTGGGGACACCTTAGAGCAGCTTCCAGTACCTGGAGGATGCCTGCAAAAAAGATGAGGAGGTACTTTTTACAAGAGCATGGACTGATAGGACGAGATGGAATGGTTTTAAATTGGAAGGAGGAAGATTTGGATTAGAATAAAATCGTCACAATGAAACCCATTTGCTATTGAGACAAAAGCTATTAGAAAGAATAAGTGAATAAAGAGTTTATTTGGGAAGGAAGATGGGCCCACAGAAGTGACTGAGGTGCTGGACAAGCAGGAGATGGGGGTAGAGAAGCAGAAGAAAGTTGGTCAGTGGTGTATTGTTAGATTTCTGCTGCAAAGAACATTGCAAACAATATTGAAGGCATGGAGAACAGGCACAAAAAAGTCTCATTTGGGGGCTGAAACACCAGAGAACAAGCCCCATTTGAGTAAATACTGAGAAAGTGCCTGTGTGTCACAGCAGAGGTGGCAAGGCTGACTGTGTCACCATCCTGCAGGAAGGATCACATGAACACACCTGGGGAGGAACAGCTTGCTATCTCCCTTTATCAGTATTCAACAAGGCTTTCAAGTGAGGTCATAGTTTGCTTCTCCGTTCTTTTCCTCCTACCCTGCTACAGTCTCCAGGACAAGTTGTTCTCCTGAAGTGAAAAAAAAAAAAAAAGTTCTTATGTGCATGTGGAGCAGAAACATGTCCAGTCCTTGCCAGATGGACAAATTTCTGTACTTGGTTCTCTGCTTCCCCACCTTTGTGGAACAGTTAGACTTGACACAGCAGCATCACGATGGGCCCGGTAAGGTGGGGCTGCAGGTGGTGCATCACATCCTTGTGTTCTGCAGAAGGCTGGGAGCAAAGGGAGATTTCAGGCATCCCCTTTTCTTGGAGCCCTGTTGGCAACTGTATCTCCCATGTCTGGATGCGTGACTATTTCCAGTTAGGAAACTGGGAAATCACTTGCTTAATTTCAGTTCAGGAATTGTAAAGTAAGAGCCAAGGAGTTTCCAGGGAAACCTGTTTCATAAGCAGGACCCTAGTGTTTTAGTTTCCAGACTAAAACTGAGTTTATTTTTATGATATTAAATTCTTATATCTCCTAATTACTTTCTGTCTGTGTGTACATGGTGACATTCACTTGTTTTTTCACACATACTTTGAACCACCAAAAGGCAAGCCAGATGCTGTTTGCTCTGCATGAGAAGTAGAGCCACGCTGAAGATGACAGTTTTTGGAAGTTACAGAATCTCCAGATAAAATCACTGTGTGCTCAAATCAGCAGCACTACAGCACAGGAGTGACCACACCATCTTCAAAACTACCTGCTGAACTGGGGAAAAACTGTGCAGCTTTGGTAAAATCTCTTCCCTGCACTTTTGTCACAAACCATTGTTATGAGAAGTTCCTGGGACAATCTCCAGGCCATATATTTTAGCCAGGGAGTGGCAGCAAGGTTATTAATCTATGCTCTAAGACTCCACTCTTACAGTTCCCAGATCATATTTCTCTTTTCTAGATATCCAGAAAAGTCCTTCTGTCAGTCTTTAGTGTGAACCACTGGCAAAATAATCCTATGAGTAAAACCACCACCACCAGGAAGAGCAAAGCATTCACCTTCCTGGGGATGCTTAGCAGGACAGCAAGACCAAATAGATGCCACAGCAGTCTTTGGGTCTGCACAGACTGCAAAAAAAAGTTGAGATGTAATAAAACAAAAGATTTTCTCCAGATCTTGTGCATTATTGAAAATATTCTCTCTGTCATGAACAAAACTTTGACTTGGTTAAAACCCAATCAACCAAACAAAACCATTCCTAGGGCTTTTGGGCTACCACTTAGGCCAGTTTATGCAGTCTTCTCAGTTTTAAGACATCATTAGTTCCAGGCATTTCATTCTATAATACTTAAGTATTACATTACAATTACTTCCATGTATTTATTGCATACAAGAGTATTACATGGTAATTATGTTAATATATTTATTGCATAGAAGATGATTTTGAACCATAAAATGAAAAAGCAAAATTATATTTGATTTTATATCTGTGAAAATTAATAGAATAACTGACTGAATTGGGCAGAAAAGGCCAAATTTGTATGTGCTATTTTCACTATGTGATATTGCTGATAGACACAACACGGGAGCAAATTCTGCTACCAGCAAATGAGGCATACATTCTGATTTCTTACTGGTTTTACTGGTGAAGCAGACTCTCAAATAGTAGCTAAAGGTCCACAGTACAGGATGCACTATAATGAAATATATCTGAAGGCAGGATGTGCTTGAACTTAAGCAATTTTCTAGTCAAACTTCTGCATGATCAGTCTATTTAACATAATTTTATGTTGAGCACATAGGAACTTTATTTATGTAAAGGCCTCAATACAATTTAATCCTTTGCAGATCAAAGCTCTCGCTGCGCATTTCTCAGTAGGATGATGACTTTGGATGTAGGATATTGGAGTACTAAGCATTTGCATGGTAGAGAGAGAACATGCATATATTGGGGCTGTCAAATAGGTTCCAAAATTAAAACCTGAATATTTCTGTTCAAGTCTGTGACATGAATTGACTTATTTTGGATATGTACCAAAGAAAACGAAACCAGAATCCTCTACACTCACTTTCTCTGAAACATCACCTACAAGATGTCTGTTGAACTTAGCATTTTCCATCACTGATACACATGAATGTGAAATATATTCACTAAGAAGTGAATATACTTATGTTGGCATATGAGTGGGGATAAACTCCTGAAACATCCATTCCTTCATTCAATCTACATACACATTTAAGTAGCTACAGGTGATACTTGTCTGGAAAATGGGTCTCCATCGCACAGCAAATTACAAAATGTTGCATGCCTGTTAACCAAAACTCCTTCTTCCCCTCAAAACACAGCAAATAGCCTCCTGTGGAGAAATGATGGCTCCTTTTATAGGGGAAAAAGCAGAGGCAGCAAGTGTCCTAGTGTTCTTCACTGTACAGGAACAAAGCAAAGCACTGAAGGAGTTAGTCATCTTACCATAGAAAGCCCTGTGGTAACACTTGGTTTGAAAACCATCTAGTTGTTGATTTGTTTGTCATGTAGAAACAATGAAATGTTTATATTCTCTCAACCAAATGTTAAATAATGTCTGAGATCAGGGAACTGCAGGAGGCGTTCAGTCTGATTAGGTTAAGTCAAGCCAACGGTAAAGGCACTCCTCATGCCCAGGTGTGGCTGTTGGGCACATCTGAGTCAGAGCACAGAGCTGCCCTGCTCCCGTCTCAATCCTCGCCTGTGCAAGGAGCAGCAAAAAGGAGTTAAAATAGACCCATGCTATTAAAATGCTGGATTTCCTACAGACAGAACATTTTTCTTTTTAAAACAAAATGTTTGTGGAACAGTAACAAAATTCATCTCATGATCTTGCACCATGTGACCACCACCTGGAGATTTAAAATTCAAGAAATGCTGGCAGTGGATGTCATCCTACTGATCTGCTCTCAAAATGCTGATGTGTTTACAGTAAATCTCTAACCAGGCCAGTTGTGCAACAAGTTGAAGTGACACAAAGTATTAACATTTATGGTGGTGAGTCAAAGTCAAACAAACAGCCTTCTTTTATAAGCTTTCTCACAGCATGTAGTAGCATGTACTGTGAGTAATGAAACATCTGTTACAGCCCTGACTCTCTCACAACTGAGCAAGTGTTGCAATATTTCTGCAAGGCCAGGCTTCAACTTAGGGCTTTAGTATGTAGATGAGACATACCAGCAATGGACAATGCTCATTTCAATTGATTTAAGAAGAATAAAAAATTCTTCTAGAGCCAGGTGTAGAAAACATAAAAATAATAAATTGAAATTGTCTCAAATATGTTTTAACTCAAGACTGAGAGACTTACTTAGATATTTACAGTTCATTAAGATATAGAATACCATATAGGTGCCCATAAAATTCATTCAAGTTCCTTTTTATCAGTTAGGGGCAGAAAAGTAAATTAGAAAACATGCTTAGATGGTTCACTCTTCTATAAAGTTGCCCACTCTACTTCAGAGGCACTGCACCCAATTTTAAAGACTGCCCTTTCTGTTGGGACATGGATCTCCTTGACTACCCTGTGCTTCCATACATTGTTCTTGGAGAAGTCAAGCTCTTTTGCACCCACCCTTGTCTCCCCAGTAAGTTTTGCCATTGACCACAAAGACTTGTCCCCATTTACTCTGCAGTGTGACTGGCATAAACAGAGTCTAGAAAACTCCTAGGAGTCAGAAATTTAAGACTAAATGCAGCAGAACACATACTAATTAAATATAGATGTACTCTCATTTCTCATCAATTCAAATGTGTACTTAAATAGTGTTTGTTTAAGGGCTTTGCTGACTATAAATGTTTTCTGTGTCTGTGAATGCTTTTGCATTAAAGATTATATCTGCTTTGGATATGAATGATGACTGCAAGCTGTGTAGTCCTACCAGTTATTACAGAGCTGGGACACAAAAGAAGTGGGGTTTGGTTGGGTGGTTGGGTAGTTTTCCGTGCAAAAAGTAATTGGATACAGTAAAATTTGTGTATCGCTGTAGCAAAATTCACGAGAAGATTCCCATTAAAAAAGTTTTCTTTTGAAGGGAGATGTTGCTGCTCAAACGTTGCCCAGAGTTAAACCTTTCGGCAAGTTCCTGAAGAAGGTATGAAAGGCTTGTATTCTCATTTATGGTATTTCTACACTATGCTCAGAAACATCCAGAGGAGAATTCCTTCATTCTTCTGCTGTAATGTGTTTTTCTTCCAGAGTGTCTGTGCAGAAGCAGAGTTAATGATTCCTACAAGATCAGCCTGCCCTCCCCTTTCAGTTCTGAAATATTTCTTCTGTATTTTTATTTATCAAGGGAGGAACTTTCCTTGCTTGTTTATGACCCCAGATTGCTGATCTAGTTCTGTAATGCAATACTTGAACCCTTCAACCAGAACAGGGCTATCTGTGTAGCAGCCTCAGAGATAAACAGAAAATTCAACTCTTTGGAACTCCACCTGATTTCTGACTATGAGAAGAATGAGACAGTTTAATATTATGAAACCAGCTAGATAGAGCAGTTGACAACATGCAGCTGCCTGTGCTTTAACTAGTCTCCTTCATCTACCTTTCCCTCTTTTGGATCATTGCATATTTCATCATGTCACAATTTAAATTTCAAGCTCTCTGGCTTAGGATTGTGTCTTTATTTGATTTTGTGAAGTTCACCGAGTCAAGTATTTAGAAACCACTGTGAGGAGTACAGTTTAGGAAATTTAGAACAACTGCGTAATTAAAAAACTCTCCTGTCCACTGGAGTGTCTGCATCATATTCCAGCTCCATAAGCAGAAATAACAGGCGTGTTTGTATCAAACAGACTCTATTACTTTTATTAATCAGTGTTAGATATACAGGTTAATTTAAAAAGTTACAGTTTGGGAAATATGTCATCTAGCTACAAGATAAAAATCTAGGCTGATTGCCATGGTATCTATTGATGTTCAGCCACTGTAAAAAATTAGCAGTTTATTTTCTGATATACAAAACCTCAAGCAAACTTTCCTTGTAAAACATTCAGCAAAGTTCACAGCATTCTACTACACAGCTTCACATAGTGTTTTAGTGCAAAAGGAAGTACAAATATAAAAATACCGAGGCTTGAATTAAAAAAAAAAAAACAGCAAAAACCCAAGCAAGCCCTGGAGTTAGAGGTGAGTGTCTGCTATGGGTATTCTTCTCAACTCCACGATCTGGGAGTTAGCCATGCTGCCACCATCCTGGCTGCCGTGACAAGATTCATTATCACTGACACTGAGACCCGCACCTGGAACAATGAAATAAACAAAAAATAAGAACAAGTAAGTATGAAATCCCAAGACAGAATTGGTGATATTAAGTCCTGTCCTATTTTATTCTGGCTATTGAAATGCTTCCCTACCCTGCAATGATGGGGCAAGTTTCCCTTTGTACCATCCAGATAGGCTTTTCCCTAACTCCACTATCAGTCATTTTATTTGTGTCAGTAAATGGTACAATAGCTATTCAGAGGTTGCCTTGAAATCACAAGAACATAAATCAAGGTCTGGCTTAGGCTGGGTTCATGGTCTGGCTGTTGCAGCCTGGTATTTCCAAGGATTTCTTCATGAAGAATTGATTTCTAATGATACAATTTCCCTGTTAAACTATAATTCTAGCTGTTTTAATAGGACTGTAATTTCAACATGAGAAAAGACGCTGACTGAGTATTCTTTAAAGCCACATTTGGCAGAAGCTGGTGTATTGTGTTTTTCTTCTGCTGTGAGAGAATACTAGACTTTGGCCCACAGAAACTTCTAAACCATGTCTGGAAGAGACCTCAGGAGGCCACCTTCTCTATCCTTTTGTCACAGGAGTTCTGCTAGCTTGTTACTTTCTTGTTATTTTCTTAGGGTCTGTGTTCTTCAGAGGTGAAGAGGATTGGAGTTGATTAGTCTGAAGGCACATAATCCTGCACTAGGTTTTATGAAATGTGTATTTTTTTCAGACCACTTCTCCACAGAACATCAGTTGCAACTATAAACTTCAGTGAGTTTTCAGCTCCTTTCTTTGATTTGCAGAGTAAATCCTACAAAATACAAAGGTCTTGTAGGATTTAGTGTGTCTAGGTTTTAAATTTGTGGAGAACTGCACAAAAGTGTAATTAGGCAGGTTAGTTTCAAGACAGGCTAATTTCAGGCATGGTCTTACAGTGATGCCACTTACAAATAACCAGGGCAGTTATTAATTTTTGGCAGAAGTAAATCTGTAACTACACGCAGTTCAAGGCAGTTTTAAAGGAATGATATTTGGCTCAAAAATCCCTGAATGGGGTATGCTGGGAGAGGCACTGGTATGCATTTTCATACTAAAAAATAAGTTCAGGAGTTTCTAACAGTTGTACAGTGCATCTTCTATTTCTGCCTCAGCTGACATTCCAGGATTTGGCTTGTTTGGCAAAAGACAAGATAAGGATCGTTTACTTTTTGTGGAGTTACGTCATCATTCTCTATGCCCTCTATTGTTCTACTTTTACAAAGTTTTCCATAGTATCCTTCCTTCCACCACCCTCCAAGTAGAAAAAAGGCATAAAAAAGAGGGCAGCAGAGGGATGCTCCTTTGCTGAGGGATGTCTGGCTGCAGTCTTGAATATGGAGCTTGGTTCAGAGAACCTGAGTAGAAGAACCTGCAGGACTAGGCAGGCTTTCTTGCAGGGTCTGAAAGAAGTCCTGGTAGAGGCCAAACTTAAGTGCAGAGCTGCGTGAACTTAGCCCTACTGCATCCAGGAGAAAAGTGGTGTTCTCTGCACCATGATCCTTCTTATGCCTCGTTCTGGTGTTCAGGTCACAGAATAAACATGTAGTCATTGACATCTGCTCAGGAAGTTCTGTTCTCATGTCCATATGATCCAAGATCTTGAGAGACCAGCAATTACTGTCAGGGTATGACATTAGTAAAAATCCATTAATGTGTACCATAATAAAGACAAGAAGATCAGGCTCTGAATCATTAAATACTTGTTTATAAGTGTACTCAAGATGATTAAGCCATTCTTGCTGATTTAAATTTAAATGCATATTTAAACTTTTCTTTGAATCATGCTCCCAATAACAAAAAGCTGCTTAAAAGTCCTGGGAAAAACAGCAGTTGCATAAGCAAGTTATTTGTCTTTTTTCTTATCTTCTCTAAAACTGTTTGTTTTAGAAAGGAAACATGAGTGTAATAGAGAAGATAAATCAGACTGCTGTGTTTACCATTTGGGGACAGAAGAACAAGGTAATAACATCAAAGTAAATAAAATAATTAAATGGAGAAACAAAGCAATACTTCTTTTATAGCATCACTAAGTTATAATCACTTGATTCTTCTTTTTTTAGACTGAAGATGGTCCACACCTCAAAATGGGAAAAAACCTAATTATTGAAATATTACGTGAATTGATCATCTCAGGTCCAG